>QUSF01000048.1:2904264-3102393 GCA_003676055.1 Chloebia gouldiae | reverse complement strand
GCTACAAATGGCATAAAAATTCCCTAAGAGAAAGGAAAAGAAAAAGGAAGAAAGCCTAACCCCCAACAAAAATCCATGTTTATTAAAAATCATTTATGACAATGACTGGGATTTGCTGATACACAAGCTTGTGCTTTTCTTCCCGACAAATATAGAAATGAGCAGAAGAAGGACGAGCACAGATAATTGGAAACAATGGATAAGTCCTTGTAAATCTACATCACTCTATCAGGGACAGTTTTGTTCACTGCCATGAGCCTTTCCTCCCTCTCCTAACTTGGGCTGTTGTGCTGCTTTCCTGTTTGTTACTGGTCTGTGTAGCCATTCAGAGAAGTGACTCTCTGGGCAAAACTTTGAAACCTGGCCCAAGAACAGTACATCCAGCTGGTAAACAGTCCTTGTCAACCACAAGGGTGACAGGAATTAAAACAAAATGTTGCCGTGTGTTGAAATAGCCAAGCTAGAGGATGCTGATGTGGAACTCACTCCAGCAGTGGCTGGGATTTTCCGTCCCGTGAAGAGGCTGGGAGATCCCTCTCAGACTTGTTTTAAGGTTAGGTTGTGCAAGAAACAACGGTCACTTTTAAAATTTCAAAGGTTTAGTAAACCTTAACAAAAAATACAGCAAATGACTGAATAAGGAAAAATTACAGTGCTGCTAGTCTGTGTGACTAGCAGCCACGTGCTTGACTACAAAATGGATTTTCTGCCTTTTAAACCCTTAGCCCCTCCCAAAGTTTTGTCAGTCAACTCCTCTGCCGTCCATTGGTGGAAATCACTTTTTTACATCTTGATTGGAGGTCAGGTGTTGTCATGTTGTGCCTCTTAGTAATAAGCCAGCCCTCCCCACATGCTGTGACTACCAAGGCTATTAGAAGGGGGAGGGGAAAGAAAACTATGGGAGGACATATTCTCTTAACATACACATAATATCTGTCTTTTAATTGTGAGAGCCAGCTATCACATTTCATATTATATTAATATTATATTCATCTATAACAGGTTTTCACTGGTGGGGAAAGTCTGGTGTGACTTGTACTTTGTGTCCTGTGACTTCTCAGTAGCTTTCATGACCTTCTTTATGGGGAAGCCCCAGGGGAAACTGCAGGGTGCTGTATGGATTTAGGGTGATCTGAAACTTCTGGGAATGGCAAGAAATAAGGCAGGCAGAAAAGAGATGTTTGAAGGGAAACCAGCTTTCTAGTTTAATATGTCTAGAAAAGCCACCCATATAAACAGGAATGATTTTCCAACTTGGGAGTTAGCAGGTTTTTCTAACCTAGCTCTTTCATATGTGAAGAAATCTGGATTCTCAGTAGTTTCTTTCTGCCTTTGGCTTCAAAAGAATGGCAGATTTTCTCCTGGGGATTGAATAAAAGTCAGGCTGTCCTGGTGAAGTCCTCAATGGACTTGAATTGATGCAGCTTCCATGAATTAAGGTAATAGCCCTGCTGCATATTTTCCTCTTGGGCTTTATCCTATTGTTCAGCACCCTCCAAAATATTCATACTTCTACAACAGGAGGGCACCAGTAGTGCAACAACCATGCATTTAATAGATTGAAGAAATTAAGATCTAATATATTTCAGGAGAAACAGATCCTTAGAATGGGGTGGGTTTTTTTAGCAGAACCTAATGGACATCAGATTCATTTTTTTTCATAAAAATTGAGGGAATCTGTTCCTCTCTGCTGGGATTATAAATATATTCTCAAGTAAGGTGTTTTTAAAAATGTTTTAGTATCTGATATTAGGGTTATTTCTTTTTGTGGTTTTACTCAGCCCTGGAGATGTAATACTTAATATTGTCAGAGCAAGAGCTTGGATTCCACCTCAAATCTGACCCTATAGTCTGCTTTTCTTTCTTTATATTTTGTTGGTTTTGTTTTTAAAAGTCCCTGTTTGTTTTGCCCTGCATAAGTTATTATTGTAACTCTTGTTAAAAATGGTGCATGATGACTTCTTCTAGTCTGTAAGATGTGGGTCAGTTTCAAATCCTCAGAGAAAATTGATATTTAACAGGATTCACTTATCGGAGCAAAAATTACTCATTTAAATCACTATCAATATGATGACTCAGGTTCTGTTTACAAGCTAGGCAGGTCACAATCAGACCTATAGATATATTCAGATTTATTAAGAGATATCTCTGTAGATCTCTGCCTTCAGATGTTATAACTAAGATCCTAACAGAGAGTGCCTAGCACAGAGGTATGTAGTCAGCCTTTTACTGTATTTGACAAAAATTAAGAAAATAAATAAATTATTAATTTAGATTAATTAATTTATTAAACCAAACTATATCTTTGTCATGTGTTGTTGTTATGTTCTCAAATTTGACCACCTGAACTTGCAGCTTTGGTAAATAAAGGATCCTCTTTAGCGCTTTAGTGTAATACTTTGAGCTTAGAAAAGCTTTCATGAAAGTAGTGCAAAATAATTTTTGCTTTCTTTTTTTTTTTTTTTTTTCTTTCCTACAAGAGATAAGAACAACATAAAAATCGGAGTCTGGCCTTTCCCTGGATATTAGTATTCCAGTGCCTGTGGCAGCACTGTGAACTGGCATGAAAACAGGCACAGGGCTCCTGCTGTGGCAGAGAAATAAAGCAACCTTGCATCTCAGAAGGCCACATGGATATCTCAGTTTCAAGTCCTCTGGCACAATCTCCATCAAACCTATGCTTTCTTAAGAGCTTGTAAATGTCTACAGACTCCTTCATCCTTCAGCCATGCTTGTGACCATAGTCTTTTTAGTGCTGAATTACAAATAGCATAGCCCTTCACAGCCCATCCTGACTCACCTGCAGAAGCTGCAGCAAGAAAGGCTGATGTTCTCCTCCCATCCAGCTCTCACACATACTGTAATGACCTTTTGTGAGCTTTTAGAATATTTCAAGAGAAAAGAATTTGTTACATCTGCCACAACAAGAACAAAAACAGTTGCCTCCTTTGATGGCCCTGCAGACAGATGCTTCAAAGGAAGAAGGTCATATTTAATTTACTGTGTGCTTTGAATTTTACTCTTCAGTAGAAAACAAGGATGCAGCACTTACACCTGCAAGGAGAAATGTGGCTAGGGTTCTCTTTTCAGCTACTATTAATATTTCCCTGAGAAAGTGCAGGCTTCCTCTAGACTTATTAAGAGGCAAAACTACTCTGTTTTTTAACACTATGCTTTAATATTTTCTACAATGAATAGTGATAGTGCAACACTTTTATCTTCTACATTTATCTTCTGTATTTTGTAACCTTCAGTATTTGTGTTATATCTTTGTTATATGTTCACTTGTGCTGAGTCCATTCCTCTATACATCCTGCAGAAGTAATTAGGAATACTGAGGGGAAACAGATCTGTGCTGCAAAATTGTGCTGCTCCAAGTTTTGTTATCAAGTAGCAGTTACCAGGTGCATGCACAGGTGACACGGTGACATCAGGATGCTAATGCTGATCACATATCACCTTGTAGCTGACCACTATAGCAGCTGAGGTTGATGTATTCTCTGATAGAAAAAGCAGAGACCTCTTTTCCATGCTTTGATGCAAAATCATGGAACACTGAAGTGTGTTGTCTAATGTTGGATTAGCATGAAAGTATTTGTAATACTAAGGAAAAACAGGCCATGTATTTGCCTTGTCTCCTTCTCAGTGTTTCTGCAGCCCAGAATTTTGCAAAGGATAACTCTTACAGCTCCTTTTAGGCTTCATTTTTTTTTTCTATCAGCAGGAATCCAAACCCTTGCAAAGATATATTTGGATTTTCCTCCCTCTTCACTATTTTTAGGATAGTAAGTTACTCTTCCTTTCTATTCCTTGTAACATGCTTTGCATTGAAAATTACTTTCTAAGAGCTTAGAATTAAAATAATGCCTAATTCCTCTGGATTTACCTAATATTAGTAGTCCCATGTTTGTGAAATGAAAATTAAAAAACATCAGAAATTAGCAAGAATTGTGACTTTCACTTAAGAATGAGTATGAAAGTGAAGAAAAATTAACACCGCTGACATTTGTCTTTCCTGACTGCTCTTTGTTACTGGGGTGGCTGCAGACCTGCTGTGTTTCTGAGAGCTCCAGGGTTGACATTACCCTTGGCATTGGCCTTCCTCTCTCCCCTGTTGTCTACTTGAAAGTGCATGTGTCCCAGTTCATATGGAACACTGTGGTGTGGGGCAAGGTGTGGGTGGTTTCCCCCTCAAGTATGAAAGGGAAAATTACTGGGCTATCTCCTGGTGTTTTGTTGTATGTCCTTCTCTTTTGGCAGCCCATCTTCAGAGCCCTCTTCTTGAGAGCTGTGGATTGTCTTTGTCAAAGCCCATGTGTCTCAGCCTTCCTTGAGATGCTTTCAGCAGTGTTCCCATCTCCTGCTGTCTCACAACTAGGGTTGAGCTGTCCTTGCCTGCCTCTATTCACCATCATGATGAGACACCCCTGCATTTCTTTTCCTTCCCTTCTCTAGGTAGGAGGATAATATGTAGGGGGTACTTTTACATGGAACATCAGTGAACTTGGAAGTGCTGGATTAAATGTTCTTAAGGATCTTCTCCAACCTCAATGTTTCTGTGATTTTATAGCCAATTTGCTTCAGCATCACCTCAGCCCACTCATGGCAGCAGAGGAGACTGTGGACAACTTCCACAATGGTGCGTTCTCAAGCCAACATCCTTTCTGTTTAACAGCAGGAGTGTTGTGGTTGTTTTCTTGTGAGAAAATGACATAGTAGCTCAAATGACCAGAAAGGAGGAACCTTTCCACAGATGACACTGCATCATCCATCCAGGGTTCATCTGATGCTGCATGAGTGTGGGGTACCGGCGTGGCAAGGGTCATGAGGACTTCTTCATATCTATATTTTTTCCTGTTCAATCTTTTCAAAATAGCTATTTTACTAAGCTACTTGTTGTTAGAATTTATTGCTAAGACCTTGCTAAAAAGGAGCTCTGTGACATCTCTCTCTTACTCACCCCCAGTGCAGAAGACCTTGTCAGAGGAGTCTGAAGTCCTGACACTGTGAAAGTGGGGGTGCTGTGGGGTTAAACGTGGTTTGCAACTGGCCTTCAACAAAAAAAAAAAAAAAAAAAGATAAACCCTATAGCTGACATTTGGGCCAGAGAACTGTTTCCAAACACCTACACCTGATGTGTCCCCCTCCCTGTGCTGTGGTTCCCTTGGGAATGAAATGCCAGACAGTGGATGGGCAAGGAGGCACGGCACACCCAAATGATGTACAGTGACTCCAGTGGCTCTGATGACAGGCAAGGCAGAATTCATCCACTATCCTATGCAGACAAACAGCTGTGACTGCTGTGGGGTGTTGGTGATTGTTTCATGTTAGCTGAGGGCCTGTGGCTTTTAAAAAGATAATATTAAAAAATTTAAAAATTTACTTTTTCTGGCTTGATCTGAAATTGTAAAGATCTCTATATAAATCTCTAGAGATAAAACCTCTGTTATGTTGACAAAGCTTCACAGATTGAAGGTTGAAGTGTTAGAATTGGGTGTGCTGTGAACTTTATCAGTCATCAGAATGAATAATTTTTAACTATCATCCAATAAAGGGTTGATCTTAGGCACTTGGTAGGTTTTTCTACATGTATTCATGACGTGCATACAGCAATTCTCATATTTCCAGCTATCAATAAATGAAAATTTGTGCAGATTTTTTTTTTCTAATGCCTTCTTATTTCCTCTTCTTTCAGTGCCCATCTGTCACATAAATATTTCCTTGTTTGTAAAAGCATGGAGATATTTTTAGATCTCTCCCTCCAACAAGAATGTGAGGTCAACATGGTGTTTATATTGTTCCACCAAGTCAGTGTGATGTTACACACTGAGATGTGGGGAGTTTTCTTTCCCTCTCTGTGTTACTGCTTTGCATTCAGACTTCAAAACAAGGCTAAATGTCCAAAATACCAGGAGAAAGCTACAGTTTTCTCATCTTGGTAGGATTTTCTCACTGAAATAATTGTCCACTTAAATTTTAGAGCAAACACTGCTATAAATGGCCAATACTACTGGCACAATCTACTTTTTGTTGTCAGATTCTATTCCATAACCTCTTACACAATTTTGCAAACTTATCAAATTTTGCTCCAACTTTGCCAATGATCAAGACTCTAAATATAAAACCTTGTTTTAGATGTTTTGAACTTGACTACATCTGTGATAAATATTTACTTTGGTTTTGCTGAGATTGTCTCAGTTCTGCTGAGATCAGAGTTGTGCTTGAAAGCCAGTATCTAATGCCCAGTTTTGCTATTAAGATTCTCATGGCCTTTTGTAGCCTGCAAACTACATTTGCTCAAGTATAGAAAATTTCATAGCCCATCTTCTCATTGACATTGATCAGAGCAATTTTGGAATTATGAGAGTATTTGGGTATCATTTTGGATCTGGTATAACTTAGGTTTGCCCACATGTTGAACTCAAGAAGATGAGATTGGTTCTTTCAGGACTCTAGGGGTGTTTTTTCATGATATTTATATAGTTAGCAAGTTATGGTACTAGCAAGTAGCATAATGAGTATAAAAAGGTTTTAGCAATAATATTCAGTGTACTGTTTGAGGTGGGACTGGAACTTTCTCTTTACTTCTTATTGCACAGATAAACTAATCTTGCAAGTAGGGACTGTGAGTGAAACTTGGAAAAATTTAATTCTTTAATGACAGCTGGACCATGCTGCATCACTGGATTGCCATCTTTTTTCTTAGCTCTCATAGCAGATTGCCCCAGTAAAATCACTGCTCTCAGAACACACAGAATGAATGTATTTCACACAACACGTGTTGGCAAGACAAGACTGCTGAGGCGAGGGTACCACAAAGTACCCTCAGTTTTGCTAATTTAAGAATATTTTTTTGTTCTATACAATGAGAATTTCAGCACCAGCAGATTGGCAGATAAATATCTAGATATAGTAAAGAAGTGACATCCTATATATATATATGTAGGAACATGTATGTCCTCCTTACAAAAGGAGACCTTTAGAAAGGCAACATAGAGACAAAAATCGGGTGATGCTGTCTTGAAGGAGCTTTGCCTTTTCCCTGTGTTCCATTTAAAATCTTGTTGTTTTGGCCCTGTGTAAGTTGGGTCAGAATACGTTGTACTTTATTTTGAAGGGCAAAGTTGAGGCAATATAGCCACAGTCTGGAGTACCAGTTCTGTGGTTTTGCTCAGACCTGGTTAAATGAGGTGCTCCTATGGATGCAGAAAAGCTGATGTGGGAGCAATGTCTTCTGAGTGGCCCAACTTCTGTTGGAAGAAAGGTCAAGAAAACTTTGAAAAGTCATTATTTTTATTATTTTCTCTAATTTGCACAAGGCTGTATAGAAGTGTAAGACTGAAACGACTTCATTAATCTTACCTGCTACAATTTCAGCACGAGATGGGGGTAGTTGGTTGTTTCCATTTGGCAAGTTTTATGTTTTTTTTATTTTTTTATCTAGGAATTCCAACAACAATAATATTGTTGCCCATTTGTTCTTTGATAGAACAGTTGAATGTTCAGTGACTCAGTTACGAGGCTGGAGAAGAAATTTTTCATCACAGCTGAATTGCTCTGCAAAGCACAGGGGCAATGATGTTATCACTTAATTACATACTTCCAAGGTAATCTTCTCAGCCTTTCTTGGTTAGTGTTCTGAGGCACAGGGCCAAATGTGACCTTGAGATACATCACCTGAGAGTGCCACTGACTCCTGTAATGCACTTCCAGCTGTCTGAGCTTTGTGTGGCTTTCAAGAAACACAGCTTGTCCAGAGCAAGTAACAGTCATATATTCCCTTTTTTTTTTTTTCATTGCTGGGAGCACATAAGAAAGGACTGCATGCTCCCCAAACAATTATTCAACAGTAGAAAAAAAAAGCTGAGGTTGATTTGAATCATCTGTTTGCTTTCAAAATCCAAAACCACTTAAGAATTGTTGTAATTGCAGTATTTTGAAGAGGAGCAATACTAGAAACCTGCCTTGCTGACAATCAGTTAATGATGGAAAAAAAAAGATAAAGTGTTTCTAGGCTATTAGCACAGTGACATTTTAATGAAGAATTATGAACACAGACATACATATATTCACAGACACATTCACACTGCCCCAGGAAAATGATTATTAAAATTAACAGCTTTCATAGCTGGTTGCTGGTACACAGACAATTTTAAGAATTTCCTCTGAAAGTTTAGTTACTTTTACTGAGACTCCCCCAACACCTGCAAATATTTTAAATGTTCTTGACATTTTGAAGGCAATGGTAATTTTTTACAGAAGACAATAAATAAATTTCTCTTACCGGACCAGATATAGTAAAATATTACGGAAAAGTAATTTTGGGAGGTGTGAGAAGAGACAAGATAGAATTGAGTTACAGCTGTGGGATGCTCCTGCAGAAGCAGGTGGGAGCACAGGGCAGACTGACCTCGGGGGGAGGAGGTGCCACAGGGCAGAGCCCTGCAGAGAGGAGCCTGCTGGAAGCTGCGAGGTGATCACCCCGTATGGGGACATTGAGAAAGCACATTGTGATGTGGCAGTGTGGGATAGGTCACGTAGTGAGAATCACCACATAAGGAAATACTGTCTCTTAAGTGTTTAAAACCAGCTTGTTTCTTTGAATAAACTGTTGAGATTCCCTGCTGGTCTGAGCCTGTGCCTTGCTCATCACAGAGAGGAGATGTCATATTTTTATATACACCATAGCAACTGATGCTGTCTTAATATGCAGTGGAGAGCGGTGAGAGGAAACATTTGCCACCTTCCCACTTCTGCCTCCTGCCAAATTGTTTTTGCTTTTTGGGGGCATGGTTCTCTCTAGTGTGGTGTAATAACTCAGGGTTCTGCCTGAAATATGCACAAGCATGTCTGGTAGTTCATGTGCCTGTTACAGTGGAAGTGTGGAATCATGAGGACCTTGTGGAGTCACGGTGGTTCACAGTCATGGGTGCTTTTTAGAAGGAGAAGGAAAGCTGAAGAAGAAGGAACTTGCCATAAATTGGAACTTGTTCTACTATCCTTGTGCAAGGGTTGATCTTCAAAGGGTAGATTAACTCTTTTGAGGGCAGAAATTCTTGAAAATTCCTATTTTGACCTTTTGGTGCATTTTTGGAGCTGCACACCTTAAACCTTTCCCCTGTGTAGAAGCTGATATTTAGGTGAAGGATTTAGTAGCTATTGGAATGGTTACTTAAAATGTATTTTATACAAATATCATATTACAGTAGGAGAAACAGATCAGATTACATTTGTGCATATAAACCCTAGTTAAATGTTCTTCTGAACAATGCAAGCCTGGGCATAATTTTTTCTGGGTGTTTATTTTGTGTTGGTTTTCTTTTTTTTTTTTTTTTTCCCCAAGTGCTAATGGATTGCCTGGTTAATTGTACCTGGAACTCTGCCAGTGTCATATATAAACCACACATTCCTTTTAACTAGCAAATTTATAAAGATTTACAAACTTGATAGATGGCAGCTATGAGAATTTTCAACAAAGGATTCTGTTTTGAATTCTTTATGCTACAGAGAATTAATTTGAAAGGAATTCAGAAATAAACATGTTCATCTTATTCAATTCCTGGAGTGTTTTATCTGGCAGTTACTCTCTTCAGTTTATATCCTACTTTCTATTCTAACAGGCTATATGGTCTTTCTGTCTTTAAAGAGCAGACTTCAAGGGGAAGTTGCTTAAAGAGATACAGTTGCAGAGATTTTCAAAATTATGGTCTTGCTGGAAGCTTCAGTACTTCTTTATCCTCCTCAAAATAAATGAAAAAGAATACAGAATAGCCTTAATGGGTTTTTAAAGGAGTACTAAACTGAAGGGTATAAGCACTGTGAAAATTAAAAAATCAAATAATAATTTAAGTGGTTGTCACTCCTATCACTGCTAAGATCTTTCATTTTTTCATGCTAAACACCTCCTCCCCCCAACCAAGTCATAAACCAGTCTGGACAATGACTGAGCACTAAATTAAATATAATGAGATGTGTTTAGAAAGCAATTAGTGATAGTAAATTCTGTTGCTGGAAGTTAAAAGGTTAAATGCTCTTGCATGCAGCATTACATAAAGTAAATGGCTTGGGAAGGGCAGAGGCTAATTTTTTATATGAGTCCTTTCAGTCCCTTCACTTCTCAGTCCTGCCTTCCCATCCTGCCACCCCACTTCTGCAAGTGTTCAGTGCCAGGCTGGATGGAGCTCTGAGCAACCTGCTGTACTGAAAGATGTTCATGGTAAAACTTAAATTTTTTTAAAACACAAGCAAATCGGAGATCTTTCCTATCTTACAAATCAGGGGTGTAGGAGAATGAATTGCAAGCAACTTTGTCCCTAATGAGTTTCAACTGCACTAATTACCAAAGAGGAGGAACAGCCTTGCCCTTAGTGGGGCCAATAAAGATGGGTGTTATTAACTAGTGGAGAGAAGGGTCTGCTGTGAGCACAGCTGGAGCCTGTAGTCAGAGTCTGCTTGGAAATCCTGTAGTTGGAATCTCCTGGCTGTGCTGTGAGGAGGAAGGGTCAGGTGGTCATGTAAGGTACAGGAAGGGGCTATTCTGCATGAAGAAACTAATGCCTCATCTGTCTCATTTCAATCTCTAATGTGAGGTCTATAGCAAAACATAGGTGTTTTTTCTAAACCATACTGTCAAATTAATGTAAAGTGGTAAAATCTCTAGCTTTTACTATTGATAGAGAAAGAAAGTCAAGGTTTGTTTTTATTATGACAGCATGCCAACTCAGTAATAATTGTTCCAGTTCCTAATGCAAATAAAACATTGTTCCTTTGTAATCCAGTTTTAGTACTCCCAAATTTGTGTCTTTAAGATGATACTGACCATTTTGGTACATTGACATCCCCACTATTGAGCTTGTGCTTGACTGATTCTTCCCCACGAATCACATAGGTTCCAGCCTAGAAGCCAACCCAAAGCGGTTCAGGAATGTGATTATTCAAAGGTACTGTGTGCCTCAGCTCATAGAGGACAGTGTCTTTTCTTTCTCCAATTAAGATTTCCCTTCTGCATTGGATGTGCTTGGAGACTGGAGTTTGCTCAGTGATGAGCTGTGAAAATTAGCCTACTAGAAGATCACACAAGAAAATGTTGTTTTCTTGTTAAAACTTTCCCAAAGAAGCTTGAGTGCATGACAGTCTCTTTCTTCTATGCCCATTGTAACAATTTTCACATTTCCCAATTTCTGGAAGCAGGTGTGACTTTTGTTTTGTCATATATATCAAGATGTTAATGTTGCCTTACTGCAGCTCCTGTTCTTCTTGTTGCTAACAAGGAAAAAAGAATTCAAATTACTTTGGTTTTTATGTTACTCAGCAATTGAGCAGAAAAATATTTGTCTTGCTAATATTTGGTCTTAGAAACTACAGAGCTTTAAAAGCTGGAGATGGCTATTAATCTTTTCTGTATTTTGTGAAAGACATTGTATCTCCCCAGCTTTGACCTTGCTCTGTAGAACTGGATAAAGCTGTTTTCATTTTAGTTTTTTTGAGCTGGACTGATGCTGTTCTTTGGGACTTAGCAAATAGACAGATGTGTTGTGCTGACTCATATCTCTCTTCAGACCACATCCCTTAATCTCTACAGAAAAATCTCTATAGAAAACCTTTTCCATAAAAAGCTATTTGCCTGATAGTTCCAGGGCCTCTGTCTCTGTACTGTACTTGCTACCACTTTTTTTCAGTGTATGTTTTGGATCACTGATGAAAAGATTGAAAGGTCTAAATCAACATGTGAAAGAAGAAGGTAAAGTGTTGGGTTTTTTTATTGTTGTTTTTTAATAGTATGCAAATAGGTAAAGCTTCAGTTACAGAGCATATTCTGCTCTCTGTCATCTACTCACAGAAGAATTGTCCTTGAGTGTGCTGGTTTGACTTACCTCGTATAAACTATACCAGCCAGCTCTCTCAAAGTGAAGCAAACATTCATGGCAGCCTGCTGAGAGGACAGTTTCAAATCCTCTTGAGGTCTTGTGACACAGCATTACTGGCTGCTGATATAAAGATTTGACAGGACATCTTAGTTTATTATTTTCTGGGGATTAGTATTCTATCCCTGATGACTTAACATAAGTGATAAATGCCCTTGGAAATCCTGTGGCACTTTTTGAGTGGTTAAGCTCAGCCTTGGCAAGGCTAGCAGCATGATGATATGATGGTTTAAGATGCTCTGGTCATCACTGGATTTAGGGAAAATTTTAGAATAGTAATTCACATTGTGTTGAGTTCTCCCAGTTAATCCTGTAATGTGCATACCTGTTTTTGAACTTTTCCTTGCATTACTTTTCTTCTGATGAAGATAAGGTCCCCAGTCTTTGTGCTAAAGTCAGGAACCTGAAATTGTATAAAAATACATATGTATAAAAAAATACATACTCTTAATACCATCAGCAGATATTCATGAAGGTGGGGAGTAAAGAGGGGGCTGGATAAGGAATTACAGATGCAATTTTTCTAGAGAGATGAGAGCAACCAAGAGTGGAAAACAACCCCTAGTCTTACACATCCTCCTGAGATCACTGGGTAACCTTTGTACCAGGCTGTGCCTTTAATAATGGTAGCTGCATAGCTAATACTTTTCCTTTCCTGATGAACTGCCTTGAGGCTTTGTTCTTGCTCACAAACACAGGACAGGGTTCTGTATCATGTACATTTTCCAAAAATGATCACTCACCAAAAGGTTTTCAGATTGATGTATCTCTTCCAGTCCTCCCCTTGGGTGGATTCTGAATCTTTTTTTGTGGAGACCAACAAAAAGATTGATATTGATAGAGGGGCTAACATCAGCTCAGGATGATAGTGCTGGCATTTATTAATGGTTCCTGGTTAATGACATTTCAAGTGTATTGTAAGCAAATTCTGCTTGATTACAGGATCCTTGTGTTGCAGGAAAAATTGTCCAGAGGCAAAAGAATGATTTGTTCTTACTCCTTGGCCAGTATGGTGCACAATACCCCAGCTGCAGAAAGAATGCTCTGGTTGTATGAGGTTGTTAGGCATGGCTGGTGCCTTTGCCTCCTCACATTTCAACCCTGAACAGAGTGAGTCCAACACATTGGGCTTGGCTGCTGTTATCGCTCTAAAACTGACAGCATTTAGGCTTCTTCTCTGTGAAAAGCATTCTAAAAGCCAGATTGCTGCTATTAATAGCAAATGTGATCTACCTCTGGCACAATGCAGGGATTTGGTTTACTAATCCATGACATTATACTCGCTTACATTGTGTTATTCTTCAAGTGGAAGGATAAAGCACATGATGCACTTTACATTACATTCACTTAAATACAGGGAGCTTAACACAAATGAGTTTTATATCTGTTAAAATATATGATCAAGGTCTATCTATGGATACATAGAAAAATATAAAGAAAGATATCTGTAATAACAACAACAATATATATATTTCTCCCACTAGTGGGAGATATGTGTTATGCCCAATCTGTGTAAGTGTTCAAGGCCAGGTCGGATGGGGCCCTCAGCATCCTGATCTAGTGGGTGGCATCCCTGATCATGGAATGGTAGCTGGAACTAGATGACTTTTAAAGTTGCTTCTATCCTATGATTCTCTCGATGTATCACTTTTCTGTGCTCAACAGAGCATCTAATAAAGATTAGAAAGGCATTCTTTTGGGTGTTATACTAAAAAAATGTGAAACTCCCCTACTCCAAGGGACTTTGATGATCTTATCTAAACTCCTTGATGAGTGGGATCTGCTGTTGTGGAATGAATATTTAACAAATAAAAGGGCAAGTTGTGGTTTCTCCAGAAAGCTAATTACAAGCTAAATATATGTTAAACTAATTATGAAATTATTGTGTGAAATACTTCTCACAGAGCTGAAAATATGAGTGTATTTTCTCCTGGGCTTCATAAAAAATATTTTCGATAAGCCTTGACTTTTTTTATCAGAACTGTGTATAAAACAGTCATAGAAAGGGGAAGGGAAAGCAGGAGAGAAAAAATGACATTTTCATCTTCTTTTTGCTGCTAATATTTTTAATTTTTGGAAACAGAAGGCTCTAAAAAGATAAAGATTTTGTATCCATTTGAGCAAAACAAGAAAAGTGTGATTTTTTTCTTCCTTTTTTTTTGCAACGTGAGATGATACTGAATCAGATACACTGGTGGTTGTTCTAAATGCTTGTGAGGACTCAATTTAGTTTTGGTTTGTCTCAATACTGATTGTCAGAGGCATATGGGGGAGGGAGTGCACATGTGCCATGTACAGGAGTCAGAAAATGGGAGAAAGCCTCAACAACGCCTCACATGGGACAGGCTGTCAGAAGAAGACACTGTGCTCCTCAGAGGGGCTTCTCCATTCACATAGTGAAAGGTCTCCACCACTGCACTGCAGTGAAAGGTTGGACTGGGCCAATGCTCTCCAGTCAGCAGAATTTGGGAGGGGCTAGGGGGTATAAAAAATAACTGCTGCTTGCTCTCTTGTTCCTTTGCCCTGGCCCCAGCCTGTATTTTGGCTCCCTTGCCCTTGGTAGCTCCTGCTCAGCCTTGTGCCTCTCCTGTCTCTTTGTGTCCCTTCATCCAACCCTGCCCACCTCTGAGCCAGCCCAGGGCTGCAATCCTCATCACGACCTTCTGCCTGAGTCACCTGTGCCCAACCCTGCCCACTTCCAATCCAGCCCACTGCTGCAATCCTTGCCAAGACCATGCCCAGGGTCCTGGACCTCCTGCTCGAGTGTCCAGTCACCTGTCACCTGTCTTGTCCAGCTGTGACCTCTCTGAGAGCTGCACAGGCTCCCCAGCAGGCAGCGTGCACACCCCCCGTTGTGGGCATGTTGATGGCACTCCTTGATACTATACTCCTTTTCTATTTTCCTTCCTTATTTTCTGTCTTTTCCAGTCCTCTTTTCTTGGGGCAACTCCTTTTGCTTTTTTTTTGTTACCAAGAAATGGTTCTCAGTTGTCACAGTACAGCTAGTCTGTAGCTGGACAAGATAAATGTAGCCATAACATAAATCCAGTTTGGCTCACCTAGTTTAGAAATACACAAGTCTTTGAGTGAGCAATCATAGGATGGATTTAAACTCAGAGACCTCAGCCCATGCAGAGATATCACTGGTCAAGGAGCTGGGTGGTGCTCAGACCTCAACCACTCAGTTGTCTAGACCCAAGAGTTTTGACTTCCCTCTATAAGAAGGCTCTGAACAATAAAATGTGTTGTTGTCACACGATCCTGGTGACTCAAGTAGTGACTCTGTCTCCAACCTATGGACAAGGTTTGCCTTGTTTGACTTAATTTTGTTCCTGACCATCTAATTCTAAAAGAACTCCTCATTTTTCCTCAGTGGAATGTGACAACACTACAGATTCATATTCCCCAGGGAAGAGTATTTTTAGTTTGTAAAATGCTGATGATTTCTATTACTAAATGTTTGTTATGAAAATGATCTCTTTATAATTTTCATTGGGAAAATATTAAAATAACTGTCCATCCAAAAATCATAATTCTTACCCTATAATTAATGACTTGTATACCATAAATTACAAAGGAATATGTATTCTATAATAACACAGGAAGTGCCTTGAGACAAATCTGAAATGCGTCACGTGCTTATACTGTAAAGTAGCATAGATTAAATTTGCATGCATGCAATAGAATACATGAAGTATTGTAGTGTCTCTGGATAAAATTAAGGTAAAGATTCAGTTTAGGCATCTTCACTTATAACATTTTCAGTAAACTGGTTTTTCCTTAAAGTAAGACTGTTTTTTTTTTTATCTAGGTCATCTGAATTTGAGGAATACAATAAATGATTTCCTGTAATGCATATAAACTGTTTAACATACCTTGAAATGGCTGTCTTCTGACAATACAATAAAGACACATTCATTTATTTCCCATAAGATCTGTAGATATGAATTGCATTTGTGGGCAAAAAATTTCATCAGACAATATGACAAGAAAAATAAGAGATTTTTTCCTGTTATATCAAGATGTGGTATCAAAGAACTATTTCTCTGAGAAGTTAATATCCTGGTGAAAGGTCAGGGATGTCTGCACTAGCCACTGTGTTTTGTGAAAATTAACTGAATAGTTCATTTTCAGATGCAAATCCTTATTTATTAGTGTCCCCCATGATAGGAAACTGCACATGACTAGGATTACTAGCAGTTCTCTTTTTTTTTTTCTTTTGTTTTTTTTTTCTGGCCATGCCCTCTTTTTCTGGATCTCTTTTCAAGAAAGTTTATGGGAGATTTGGTGCAATTTGTTTCCTGGAAACTGTAATTCTGACCAGCATTCCCAGTCCATGCCAAGTACCCTTTCATGGCCTGGTAAGTGGTCAGTCATGATGGCATGTGGTGACACCAAGGGACAAAGAGGGACTAGACTCTTTCCACCAAACTTTTGAAATCCTGCTCTCTACAGAAGGAGAAAAAGTTACAGCGAGGAAGTCATGGATAATCTGAGCATAAAGGAGAGAAGAAGTTGAGGAGTCACCA
This sequence comes from Chloebia gouldiae, assembly GCA_003676055.1. Taxonomy (NCBI): domain Eukaryota; kingdom Metazoa; phylum Chordata; class Aves; order Passeriformes; family Passeridae; genus Chloebia; species Chloebia gouldiae. The sequence continues at coordinate 3,085,940 of QUSF01000048.1, read as the reverse complement.
CTGTGCTCAGGAAAGCAGAAACAGGAATCCCAGGATGAAAGTACAGGAAAGACTGATTTATCTGGATTCCAACTGAGCCTTAAATTGTCTTGATAATCTAAAACTTGGAAGTATTATGTCTAATTGAATTACATCCATATTTTCAGATACAAGCAAGAGGTCTATCATTCTACTTGGATTCATTTGGTTGTAAGGGTATCTCTTGAAAGGCAGTCACTTTTTTTCTACTGTTATTTTCCATCTTAGCTTTTATGAAGGCCCCCCTGAGATGGCTTGAATTTGTGTGTGCAGCTTCCTGAGCCAAAGCTAGATCCCTGGCAGCCTTCAAATCCCTTATTTCCTGAGCTGTCTCTCGTGAAGTTATCGAAATACTGACAGCTGTTAGCCTAACCTAAAGCCTCTTGCAAATGAGGTGGGTCAATACACTTACCAGTTCAAAACCTCTTAGGCTGGCTTATATCCTAAAATCTAAGATTTAAAACAAAGTTGTATGTCTAGGTTTAAGTATCCTAAACAAAGTCCATTATAAATTATATAGATGTGAGTTTAAATGATGCAACTTCAGGTATAACTGAAATTAAATCTGAGCTTAAAAGGTACTACAAATGCACCCCCAAAACCTTTATTCTGCTGTTTGGTGGGAAATGAAGTAGCCACAATATGCTTGTCATAAAGCACGTGCTGAGATCCTTTAAAGAACTCTTAATCAAAGGAGCACAGTAAAACAATTTCCCAGTAACACCTGTGCCTGGATCTCTGTGGAAAGGGAAGCTTCTGGATCAGTTCACTCGCCCAAGGGCATCACCTGACAGCATTCAGGACAAGAAGCATATAGAGCACTGATCATGTTTTAAAAATCCCCACTCTGATTAGTAAGTTTTGTACACCATTTTACCTATGCCCATCTCTTCATCCATCCCTGGAGGTGTTCAAGGCCAGGTTGGATGTGGCTCTGAGTGATCTGGTCTAGAGGAAGGTGTTCCTGCCTATGGCAGGGGGATTGGAATAGGTAATTTTTAAGGTTCCTTGCATCCTAAACCATTCTATCATTCTATCTCCAACCTGTGCTTAATTTCCTTTTCATCACCATCACAAGGTATATTTTGCAGATATTTGTTAGTGGGTATACAGTTTAGGAAAATATTTCTCCCACTAGAAATTAATCTATTGGATACTCTCAAAATGTATAGTCAAGTGTCTGAAAAGCAGAGTGATTTGTTCTGAGTTATTTATTAGAGAAACTGATAGAGTGCAAGCAAAGAAGCATTTTAGATTAAGTATTTCTTTATCACTGAAATGTGAATGAAGTACAAATTGAATTCTGTATCCAGGTGTTAGCTAGAATTAGAATCAGCTTTTATTGTGTCATTTTGGATATTATTGGAGAGCAGATTAGAACAGATTTTTTTAAAAATCTCTTTTCCCTGCAGAGATCCAGACCAAGATTCACTACTGCAACAATATTCCCAGACATGGGCGTAGTATCTGAAAATATGCCTCGGTCTAGGGAACACGTGAAGATTAACTCATTGACATCAAGTTGGTTGGGAACTAAGCAACAAGGTCCATGAAAGGTTTGGTAAGCATTCTTGGAATTTGCATTTCTAATAGCTAAAGTGACATAGATCAAGGAGCAGAGGAAACAACCAGATAAATCAGAGGAAGGAATGGAGTGGTGAGCAAAGTGTACTTTCTTTTGAAAATTATTTATTTGCATCAGCTGTAAACCAGTTTGGTTAGATTAGAAATTAAACAGATCACTGAGATATTTATGCAGCAGTGAAATTTGATTTCCTAGAAAGATTAGAAATGCAGGACAAAAGGGGATCTCAAGGACTATGAAATAAAGTTCCCTGTCACCACAGGCTCTGTCACTTAATTCTTTCTAATACTATAATTAGCATTCTTTTGGATTTAGAAATTTCCTTTTCCCTCTAATTTGCTTCATTCACTGTGCATCCCTGTCCTTAATACATTTATTAATGTCTTTTTAATATCATAAATACATTTTGGCTGTAACTGGCATCGGGCTGATGGGGTTTATCCTCAGAGATCTACACTTAATTTTTTTTCATTTTTATTTCTGTAGCATGGCGGTTATTGCTAGGAGATGTAAAGAAAAGAATTCTGATGTCAAATGGAAAAAAAAATGATTAATATATGAGTTCTTTGTGCTCTGTAAATTCTACATAATATGAAACAATTCTGTTTGATGAATTGCTTTGGAAAAAAATTGAATTTACAATATTTTCTCTTGATACTTAGAACTCCTATATTATGCTTATTAGTTGTTGCTTCATCACTATCACAAAGTCATGGGTACTTGCCAGACTCTTATTCTGTTGTCATTTTAAGGGCACTTACCCACAGAGCTATGAGGGACAAGATAGTATCTAGAAAATCTCCTGTTTTTCTGAGCCTTTTCATCCTTTGTGACACTGTTTCTGCTCAACACTGTTCTCCCTTGTTAGTATTTGGTGAGCAAAGATAATTTCAATTTTTTCTACTTGGAACTTATAATTACTTCCTGGATGCTTTTCTGTGCATCCTGCACTGATTTTGGTATTGTAGACAATTTAAAGTATCAGCAGAAAAATATACCTGTTGAAAGCTCTTTCATCTTTTTTTTTTTTCTTTTTGTGTTCATCAGTAAGTGAGCAGAGAGGCATTAACCATTTGAGGTTGATGGTTACCAGAAATAATTTCAGATGGAGCAGAATGTCACAGGAAAGGGTCCACTAGGAAGGAAAGGAAGGAAAGAAGCAAGCAGTGAGAGTTCACAAGGGTAAACAATAATCTGAACTGGCTACAGCAAGGTGGGATGTCTCTGCTTAGGGAAGTCCTAATTAGTAAAGCTACTGATGAACTATGAGAGTAATACTGCTGGACTGGTGTTAATCACATGAACCTAACTCACTTAATTGGATTGCATTTTGCCACTTTGCCTAACTGAACAAAGAGATTATTTAGCAGCGAGCATGCTTTAACTCTACAAAATATTTTTTCCCCTGTAATAACCTTCTTCATTAAAGTAACTCTTTCTCAAGAAGTCAGTTTCTCCTCCCCAGGTTGGATGGCCTTAATGACCATGGTTATTTTGTTGTTTTGTTGTTTTTCTTTTTTTTTTTTTTTTCATCTTAAATCAATATTTACAGGTAAAATCTGGTCAATTGAATGTTTCTAAAGAATTGAGATGTAAATAAAAAAATGTTGCCACAAAGTAACTTTCCAGCCTGTTCAGAAAAAATAAAGCAAAACATAGTTATTCGTTGCAAGGCAAGGAGAGATGGTAAGATATTCTTCATTTTCAGCAGTCTAAACAAATAATATAGCTTTATCCTTTTTGTTATGGTGGTGTTTGTACAGAAGTGATTACTGGATTGTTAGTGTTTGTGTTCTCTTTGAGTTTTGTATGTTTAGTGGATATGTTTTTAGGTCATGCTGATTAGAAGCTTCAAGTCTTGGCATAAACTGGCTCCCACCAAAACCAGTGATGAAGCTCCCACAGTGGCACTGATAGAAACAGTTAAACTGCCTGGTAAATCATCCTAGTGCCATTCCTGAACATTTTTCTGGGAAGTGACTGCCTCATGCAATGCACTGTGTGCCCAGATGCCTATTGCTTAACCAGAGCTAATTAGTTCAGCTCATCAACACCATTTCACTGTGCTCATGTGATTCAAAGGAAACCTCTACACACACCTTGCTGTGTCAGTGTGGACTTGCCCCAGAAAGTCAAGTTTCATTACTTCGATACCTCTTTGTTTCTGAATGGCAATTTTAATTCCACAAAAGGCAGATGTGTTTTTTTTTCTTTTCCAGAGATAAAAATGAAGATGACAGCTGCCATAGATAGCACTCTGATAGGTCTTTCCTGTTTTCTGTAGAGTCCAAATCTGGTTTTTGTATACAAATCCCAGAATTCCTCTCTTAGATCTACAAAGAGATCTTTAAGGTTTATGAATATTTATGAAAAAAAAATCCAAGAAACTGTCAGCAGGTAAGAAATCACAAAACATCTTCTGTTTCAATCCTAGCTGGCCGACACACATTATTTTTTCCTTTCCCACAAAGAAAAATATATTCTATGAGTTCAAAAAGTATATCTAAAAATACCTTAAAATGTCCCTGGTGCACTCTGCAATCTCCTTCCTCATGATGTGCAGAGTCAAACTGGCCAGGGGGTGCCACTGCTTATTTCTAATCCAAGAGTCTTGATTTTCTGCCCCAAAACCTGAACAAAGTGAGGATGTAGGAGACAAGAAAAGTGGTTTCAGTACATTAAGTCATATACATCTCATCCTGTTGCAGGTGTTTTGATGTTGCCTTTCTGTCTACTGCCCCAGTAATATATGCCCTCAGTCCTCAGGCAGGTGCTGGGCATCTGTGTCTAATTTTTTTTTTCTCTCTAGGTATTTACCTTTCATTATCTCCTATTGCAAATCTAATCCAGTCCGTGATATTTCAAAAGTTTTAAAATTAAAAAAAATATATATTTGTATTTAACAGTTTTATTGTAATATTGCTTAGAAAGTCTTCTGGCATTTTGAAAATTGGCCAGTGTCAAGGAACTTCAGATCCACACAGACCAGCAGCCATGAGTGGTCAGACCAAGGTGCAGCTGCTACTGCTGACACCATTTCCACCCTGGGCTCATTGCTAGGCCCATCTTACTGGTCTTTTAGGTTATGCCTTAAACTCTGGAGTAGGTTTAAGGGCAGTGGTGTACTAAATGTAAATATTTACATCATATTGTCATTAACAGAGAACAGCAAATACTCTTAAAGTATTGGATTTTTAAAAAATTAAATCTGTGTTGAGAACTACTGACATGACATAAGCTGCTCCTTCATTAGATAAACACTTTTTTTATAACCACAAAGCCAACAGGCTCTTGAGAGTGATAAATAACTTTTGGCAGAGAAGCTGTAATAATTTGCTACATTTTTGCCTTATTAGTGTAAAAAAGATAACCTATCTAAGAAAAATTGGCACCCATATAAGAGTCATGACCAATACCTCAGGAAGTGATTCAAAAAGACCAAAGCATAGGAACAGATAGTTCAAAATTGTGGAAAAGAAGTAAATATGACCCTCACAGATGGAAATTATTAGAGACTAGGAGGCCACCAAACAGAGAGATATTTCTAAGGCTTGCCTGACCTGCTTAAGGAAGGTGGATGAAATAAAAGATGTTAGTGCTGTATGAAAGATGAACTGGTGTGGAGGAGCTCAGTCAGATGCTTCGCTTTTTGCTCTTTCTCATTATAAAACTACAGAGGGATACTGAAATTAAAGGCAACAAATTTAAAACAGATAAAAATAAACACATTTTCATCCAACACTTATTTAATCTATAGAAGTTGCCAAGGCAGGACAATGCTGTTGACAATAGCTTGATTTAGGTAATAAAAAAATGAGACACACATGAAAAGGAGTTGTTACACAAGCCAGGAAAAACTTACATTTTATGAGCAATTAATGAGGCTTCAAGGAAGAAACAATGATCATCTGCTGGATGGTGGAAATATCTGAGCCTTGAGTTTTAAAGAGGCAAACCTTCTCTTAAATTCAGTAGAATTTGCTCTAATTAAATCCTGTATGATTGGCTTCATTGTCCCACCCTCTCCACAGGATGGCATAGCTGCAAAAAAAGGCATATTTAAATAAATGCTGCTTGGTGCCTAAACACAGGATTTGGTTTTAATCTGCCTCTTCTGCTTCCTTTACTTAGGAAAATATTTTTGTGAAAAAGTCAGCTAATATTTGGCTTGACATGCTGGAGTTATCTTGCCCTGTGATGTTAAAGCCAATTTACACTCATAGCTTCAGAGCAGTTTTGGGCAAGGATCTGGTTATAAAGTCCACAGCTGAGTCCTGCTACTAGATGAGGCTTCCTGCAGGAATGCAAAACCACAAGATTTGTATGGTAGACTGAGAGTATTTATTAGCATATTTTTGCTCCTGGGCTGCACAAGCTCTGTCATGTTGATATGGTACCAGCATTTTAATTAAAAAATTCTGGAGTGGAGACTTTTAGCAATTATCTGCTCTGGTATTATCCTTTTATTAATATAAATAATGCATTTAAAATTATCTGATGCAAAATACAGTGAAATTACATTGGATGAATATAGACCTGCCTGCCTGCAATGTGTTATTAATAGCTAGTGTTAAAAATTATTCTGAAAGGAAAGCTGCAAAATTCCAGTTTTTCTTAATACAACTGGGACAAACCATTAAATCAAAAAGATTGTCTCTTATTATCTCAGATCTCCTTTATAATATCCTGCTAATGTTTAAAACATAAATCCTTCATGTGGTAGAGTATTTTTGAAGTTTAGCTTAGAACTTGATAGTTTTTAAGCATTTTCTCATAAAGATCATTCTGGCTGTTTTGTACGCTGTAATGGTCACTAGCAGTTCAGCTTTCTTCCTTTAAAAAGACTTTTCAGGACCTCATTTTGCATCTACTCATGAAATGAACAGATATGAATGTTTGAATTTTTTGTGTGTGAATATATCTCAAAGATAAAATACTCACCACTGGATTTTCTGTGTCTGTAAAACAAGGTCTCATATTTGACAGGCTGCTTACTTAGGTTCTTCTTCCAGCTCAGTCATATCCTGAAGTCTTTATTATCCTGCTATTGTCCTGCAGGTCAGAGGCTATGGAACAAATTATTGTGATAAATGTCAATAGTTAATTTAACTTCCATTAAAATTTTCTCTGTCATAAGACTTAAATTAAAGACTAATGGCCTCTCTTTTATTATTTGCCACGGCAGTAAAAACAGGATTATATCTGGCTTTGGCTCAAAGGGAAGGGGTGATGAGACTTGAAAAACTGTTGCAGAAATATAAGGGCAGAGCATGATGACCTCCTCCTGCTTTTGGTGCTTACCTGATGCTCTGCCCAAACTCAAATTTAGATTGGAATAACTTAACTCTTAGTGAAATTTTATCTCATTAACTGAGGCTGGAGTGGAATCAATTTTTAATAAAATTATTATCCATCGCCCTTGCACAGTACCTGCCTCTGTTTGGAAGAACTCTTATTTATCTTCAAGTTTTTTCCTTCTTTAAAGGAAATGTGCTCTAAGGTGGCAGTCCATAAAAACTGTAGAATAGGGACTAGAATGCTTGTGTGGAGGAAAGGAAGCCATTAAGAACACCTTGAAAACCTAAATTAAATTAAAGGAGCATGAGGAGATGAACAAGGAACATATTTTTCATTGGTTTCTCTGATTTTGTGACCCCCTAGTAACATTAGCAACTTTGGAGTTTCTAAGAGAATGGGATGTGCTTTTCTGAGTTTAATAGGTAATGTATGAAATACTAATGTTTTCTGGTTTTATTGTTAGCCACTTGGAAAATGTGACTCTAAGTATGTGAGCAAGGCATTGCCTAAAAAAATACTTATTTTTCACTAGGAGTTTCCCTCACAATAGGTACTGTGGAAGAGCCTTAAGTCCATGATTCAGACTGAGCATCAAGTGTGATTATAGGCCACTGCCCTTGATTGGGAAAGCATTATATGCTACTGGGAATGCAGGCATATAAAGATGGTTATTCAGTGATCATTTGTCACGGTGATGGATTAAAGGACGGAGTGTCTGGTGGAAGGAATGCAAGTGTTCCTCTGTCATCTTTTGATTAGGTTATTAGATTAGAGATGAAGCATCTTGTAAGTAAGTTTGTGGGAAGTGAAACGCTGTTAATTGCTGACAGCTGAAGATATTCTTGTTAGTAATTAACTGTCATATGATAGGAAATTTAAAGTTATATGTTTGAAGTTCTCTATTTTTATGACATGAAAGTTATTTCAGGATTTTTAAAATTTGTTATTAAAAGTTTCAGGTTGTCTTAAGGTCTTACCAGTTATTTTGTGCTTTATTTTTTTGCTTTTCTTGATAAATAAATGTTAGTCATAAATGAATATGCTATGCATAACACATTTACATGTTTAATGTCTTACTTCACTAAAAACTCTCCAGGGAGAATCTCATCAGGAGAGTAACTTTAACTTTTGGAAAGTTTATGTTCTGAAGTTTATAAACTGTGTTGCCCCTGTGTCACAAAACTGAACTCATCTCAAACTGGTAACCTCGTCAGCTGTCTGTGGTTGTGATTTCCTTTTTTGTAGTGGCATACAGGAAACATTCTTATAAAGTGGAAGAAATATCAGTGGATCCAATAATATTTTCTCTCTCTTTTTTTTTTTTAATTTTAAATACAGCATTGTGGTAATATTAAATTTTTAGGATGCTTTGAATGTTTGATCTGAAAATGAGAAAAACTCATACGCATTGGAATGAAAGTAACTGATACTAGAAGGGAAAGGAAAATAAATACCGCAGAAATTTTGTTAAATATTTTAATATTGTGGATGAAATATGTATGTGAGTTATAAGTAGGACTAGAGCTATGTTGGGATTTGAGCACTTCATTTCTAATGTATCAATTCCTTCTTCTTTTGAAATATATAGAGAAAGTGCTAAGGTAGCCATCTTCCTCCACAATCTATTATTTGAAAATAGGCAATTAGGAGAGCAAATAATTTAATATTAGTTGACAGATCATTAGCCTGTAAGACAAAAAGTAAGAAAAGACAGGAACCTAAGGAAGTAGTAATTATATTTGGAGTTGAGAGAAAAAAAAATGGTGTTAATTGTGAAGCATGGTAATAGCTACAGGTTAGGCACAAGAAAGCAGAAAATTGCTGGTACACAGAAAATTAGGATTTTACCTCTTTGCTGACACTGAATCAGCCTGAATCTGGACACTAATTGGCACTTGCAGTCTGGTTTCTGTGCTATTCCTTCATGACCTGGACGTGTCTTGGGGGATGGTATGTACTGAGTACCTGGGTGAATGACAGCTGTGATGGGCACATTTGGGCCTCATTTCCCAGAGGGCTGGGTCCTCACTCGGATGTGCTTTGAATAGTGGAAAATAGACTCAGTTTCTGGTAAAGATAAAATAGCTGAACTATTTAATATGCTAACATTTGGTTTATATATCCTCCCATTTCAGGAGAGAGGAATTGGGGGGATGTGTTGCAATGAGCAGCTACAAACTGGAACCAAATGGTAATTTCATGAGATTGAAACAGTAAGCTGGACAGCCCCATGAGTAGCTTCTTAAAATACAGATTTTCTTTTAAAGAGTGATTTAGGGTGGGCTGTTACTTCATCCCAAACCTACATTCAAACTTCTTTCCTTTCTAGATCAGATAACTTACAGTATGGGGCAAATCTTCTTACAGATATTTCACAATGAAAGAGAGGTATAAGAAATACTTATCCTACATTGAAAACTGCTGCTAGATCTGTTCATGGTGATTTAATCACCACCTGTGTGCAAAACATTCCAGTAGGGAACAGCAATACCAGCAATGTGAGATGGATGTCCTAGGATGGGGCCTTTACAGAAAGAAAAGGTTTATATATTTTTCCTTCAAGAATTATAATGAGATAACAGCAAAGACTGGTCTGGAACTAACCTTTCACTCTAGGCAAATCAGCAAAATGTGTTCTACTGTTAATTTTAGGTGAGTTAATGGAGAGAATGATCCCTCCATAAATCTCCAGCTAAACAGTCACTACCTGAAATGCAATTCACTAAGTAATATATTGGGGTTTTGGATGTCTGTTTAATTATAATTAGCTATATTGTTATTTTTCAAAGTATTTTTTCCACGTAAAAAAATTAAAGAAAAAGCAAAGAATGTTTTAATAAAATTAAAATAGAAGAAAAGTTTGTTCTTCTCTTTTCAGTGTTCTTGCAGAATGCTTACCTTTTTTAAAATTTTCTTCTCTTCTTTCCCAGTACTAAAGGTTGTCTTTAATTAATTTCTATTTCTTCATAACAAATTATTAGGAAGTAGAATCCATAGTGGAGATTAAAACAAATGTGAAGTTTTCTGTATTCCCTGAGAAATGTGGGCTCTGAATAGCTTAGAATAACATACAGTTCTTGAATATTATCTAATTATGTGTTGGGGTTTTTTTAAAACAAATTCCTAGGAGAATAAAATCAATGCTCTCTTTCTTTATAGTTCAAAGTCCCCATTCTGCAAAGACATTTGCATAACAGTTTAGTAGCTGTTCACAATTGATGAACTATATACCCTTCTCTGATTGAAGTGCATTTTTAGAGAGGCAATTTAAGATATCTTTTAGATTGCTGGTGAGATATCTAGTCATATAAAAATATTATATAGGATACAGCTTAGTACAAAACTTCTTAAAAATAATAGCACATCCTTCATTTAAAAATAAGGGTATGGAATTTCAATGACATGCTTAGATGACTTTGAATTGAAAAATGGAGGAAAATAATAAATAGAGTTATCAGGAAAAGACATCTTTCCTGCAGGAGAACAAGCGAAACAAACTTGATTAAATTTTGAAGGTAGTCTGTCCCTCTAAAATCATGTTGTAAATATAATACAGCACTTGTAAAAAAAAATGATTGATCTTGTAAGTCAAATGACAAAGCTAGGAGCTCTCAGCTACAGTATTTCATCTGCTTATTCTGATTTTTGCCCTTTGTTTTATCTTCTCTGTGTATACCTTTATGATTGCTGGAATCTGGGACTTCTCTAATACAAATATGTGATTCTCCTGATCTGTTTTACAGCCCCTTCAATTCTCTCTTCTGTTTCTATCCATTGATTCTAACTTTAAAGTCCAGGAGCATATGGGATACCAGAGGAGTGATGCATTGCTGTATAGGGATTGACATTTTTAAAGAATGTTGTCCTTGCATATGTCACAAACTGCTTTCTTTCACTAATACAGGAAAGGAGAGGAGTGAACTTATAACACTGGTTTTGGAGGAAATGAGATAATCTAAATACATAGGTAAAGGAAAAATTTTCCTTAGAATTTAATTTGAAATTGAAGTTGTCAAACACAAATACCTTGGTTTAGGCTGTTTCTTGATGAAGTACTGCTTCTGGGCACATGTACAAACACATTAATGCATGCAAATATAGCATAAAAAGTAAAATCCTACAAGTTCAATTTTTATGTGTTTCTGTTGGCCAGATTTTCTTCATCATTTTGCATTTTCTCAGCTAGAAAATGCAGGTTCTGACAATTTCAGAAGTTCAGGGTACCCTACCGATATGACCTATAGCCACAAAATGGAACAGGGTTGGGATGGCTGAAATTTTCTAGTGAGTGCAGATGAATAGGGCTGCTCAGTACTTTTTCATTTCAGTTAAGGATAATCAAAGCTTCCTTGCTGTTAAGTTGTGAGCTATAGAATTACCTTTTTTTTTTTTAAAGGTTAAATCACACAACACTGAGAAAATACTGTCTCAGCACTGAAACTTCCTGAGCTAATCTAAATGATTACTATTAATCAGTATTTTTGTGTTTATAAAAAAAAGATATTTCAGGCCACAGAGACTTCTCTTTATGCCAGCAATGAGCCCAATAGTTCATGCTTGACTTGAGAAGTTTTGAATAGTACTAAAATTTGTTGTGGCTGGTTCTGACTGGTTATGCCAAACTCCCTTAGGGATGCAATTATCTTCAGTTCTCCACATTTTTCTCTGTCATACAGAATAAACAATTTCTTGTGTTTTTAACATAGTTTCATATAAGAACTTTAAAAAAAAAAATCTAAGTTTTTAATGCTTTTTGTAAATGTCATTCATAATGACATCTTGTGTCAAAAGTAGCTTCTACCACTGTTTTCTCTCCATCATGCCAGAGAATATTGTCAGCTGTTAACTAGTGCCAACATTTAATCAGAACCTTTTGCAGTTTTCTGGAAGCACTGACTTCTGGAGGAAAGGCCCTAATTTTTTATTAGAAAAAGAGAAGAACGTGTTTTAGATCTCTTGGTTCATCTCTTTTGCACGGAAAAACCTGAAAACATAAGCTTTATTCCTCCCTAGTGCCTAGACAATACAATAAAAAGGGATCTATCAGAAGAAAAAAATGGTTTTAAAAGGCATTTGAGGAAAGGGATTGTTCCAGGAGGGGTAAAGGCTGACTAATGAATTTATAAGGCCAGGAACTGACAAGACTGTTGGGTGTTCTGGAACTGAACTTGTGCAAGTGGAGGAACAGAAATGACTTCTCCCATTTATCTTGCCTGTGTCAGCTAACAATTTAATCTTCTCTGTTTGCTGTGTAGGTTGCTGGGTAGTGGATTACAGGAACAAAAATCTCCTGTGCTTGTGAGACAATTGCTCTGATTTTCCCATTGTTTGTGTGTTATAAATTGAGATAATCTTTCAGATATTAAATTAGATTATGATTCTGAATAATTTAGATTCTGAATAATTTGGTGCTCAGCAGTGTGCTCTTCCGATCACTCAGTTTTGAGTCCACCTTTCATTTGAAGATGACCTAAACAGAAGAAGGTGTCATACAAACAATAATCTGGCATTCCTCTTTAATCATTCACTTATGCAAAGTTTCTTTATTTGCTTATCAAAGAAAATTCAGGATGTGAGGTTGGCAGGAGTCCCAGCTGATTCAGAGCGACTATTGCGTAAAACAGCCTTGACCAAAACCATGGCCTCTTCTGATTCTTTTATCTTTTATATCAGTGTGTAAAACTTGGGCAGGCGTGCATGAGACTGGGAGAGATGGGATCTGGATGTTTAAGGCTAGGTTGGATGGGGCTCTGAGCAACATTGTCTAGTTGAAGGTGTTGGAAAGAGATGGTCTTCAAGGTCCTCTTCCAATTTGAACCATTCTAGGATTCTATGGTGTGTTTCACTGTAGTCCAGATGTAGGCTTAATACCAACAGATGTGTGCTGGGGTGGAAGATGAAGCTGTTCTTGGCCTCTGTCTCCTTTGCAAAGAGAAGGGCTGCTGTCATACCCTTCCCCAGCTGCCCTCACTACTCCCTGGTCCTCAGCACAGAACAGCTGCTCACTCTGACTTGTACAGATATGGGCTTCTGAAGGAGGGCAGGCCTCCTTCGTACCCTGTCACCCTCTTTGCTAGGTTAGGTGTTTTAAAGGTAGGTCCATCAGTATTCATTCACTGTCTGCATCCTTTTTTTTTTTTTTACTTTTTAAAGGGTATCACCTTGTGTGAGAAGAGAAAATGGACAACTGGCCCCATTAGAAACACTGCACAAATTGGCTCTGTATTGTTATTTGTTTGTGCTCAGCTAAACTTTGATTTCTGTCAGTTTTGTTACTCAAGTGGTGTGAATAAAATCTGACCGTGTAACAGAACATTCAAGACACAGCCTGAATTCACTTGTTCATTAAATAAGTGATCAAGAATGCATGCCAGTCCATAATTAAATTGACATGTGTCCGGGACTGAAATATTATAGTTTATGATTTAAAGATTTTCATGAAGGAATTTTGCCTAGCAAAAACTGTGTTGCAAAAGCTGCAGAGACCACCACACCTTGAATATGCTTTCTAACTGAGGCCCTGGACTGCTTGCTGATGCAGATAAAATAAAGTAAACTCAGGTCTGGGGCGAAAAGAATGCATTTACACAGGGATCAAGCTTAGAATCTTCAGGGTAGTGACTACAGCCCCAAGTCTATCAGCTGCCAGGTTTGCACAGACCCTCATACCAAAGGGTGGGTGGTGGAGAGAGAGGCTTTGGGTGTGTATTGGAAAAGCCTCTGGTCAGAGGAGCAGTGAATGCCCATCCTCTGCTGGGCAGACCAGCTCAGCTCTGGGGCCCTTCATTTGGGGAAAAAATTGTCCACAGCAGAAGGGGGTGTCATGGCCCATCAAAGAACCCCCCAAGGGGTCCCCAGACCCTGCAGTAGAGCATTGTACATGCACAGTGTTGCAAGGGTGTCATGGTTTGACACAGGCACAATGCCAGTGTCCCATAAAAATGCAACCCCCCAAATGATTTGCTGTGAGATATGATCAGGAACAGAGCAGAGCAGGCCCAAGCTTAATAACAAAGGAGAAACTTTATAAAGCTACTACTACCATAAAAGGGAATATATACGTTAAGAGAAATTTAAATTTTATAAATTTATAGTTAAGTTTTAACCTCCCTTGTAGTGGGATGGCCTGGGTAGTTGAGGCATTTGGGAGAGTTGGCTCATTACTATGGCAACATCTGATCATCAGTCAGATGTAAGTAATCTCCACCACTGGACAGAGAAGGAGTTGATTGACAAGACTTTGGGAGGGGCTAAAGGGTTAAAAGGCAAAACATCCATTGTGCGGAGAAGTACGTGGTGGAAAAAAATCTTTTTCTCCCAGCGCTGTAATATTTTCTCTGTTCAGTCTTCTGTTGCATTTTTTACAGGGTTTTAAATAAACCTTTTAAATTTTTGGAAGTGAGTATCATTTCCTACAGCACCAACATCTAATCTTATTTGGTTTTAACCATATTTTTTGGGTGTATTTTGAACCTTCAAAGTTCTTTCTGTTTTATTCACAGAGACCCAATTTTCTTTGCTCTTCTGAGTTTAAACCAGATCATAGCAACATGTTTGTAGAAAGTTGGGTGCTCTTTTGCCTGTTTCTCTTGATGCTTTTCAGGGAGTCTTTAGGTCACAGGAAAACCACTTTTACTTGCCCTCAGCTTGGCTCCCTCATTGCTTTGTAACCCCTAGGCAGTTAGAGCTCATACACACCAAGTCTAGCAAAATTCATTATTTTTGTACCCTGGTTTGTTCTCATTGATATGGCTCTCATATAGAGGTTAAATATCTGGTTATTTAGAGGCTCAGCTTTATACAAAACTGTTCATTGTTCTTGAAGGGTGATGGATTAATGTCCATTGGCTCCTTGGCTGGCACCGTATCTTCCTTCATCTTTTCTCCCCTGATATTGCACTGTCACAAGAGGGAGTGCAGTAGGAACATCACTGGTTGAGAATGCTTAGTCCATAAAATTTTGGGGTTGTGCCTTACCCTACAGTGGATTTCTCTATGTACAAAACCAATGAGGTTCCACAGGTGTTGGGATATTGCTAGAAATATTGCTAGAAATGAATAGATTTGAGTATGAACATCTCACCTGTGTGAGATGCTACTGTTCTATAGTCCTCATGCTTTTGAGGAAAATGTTTGACATTTCAAAGAAAGAAGTAATACAAAATGCAGGAAAGCTTCTTCAGCATGTTGACATGGGGATCTTGCAGACAAAGCAATACAATTGATTTGTGCATACTGTCATATTCATATTAATTTTTTTATCACTTTTGAAGTAGTTATAGCCTTGAATTAAGTATAATTACTTCTAATACATTTAACTTTTTAAAAAGTGTTCTGTTTCTCTCTTCACCTTTCATGCTTGCACCTCAGACACACTGCAAGGAAGAATCATGCTTTGTTCTTCAATTATCAACAATTCATCATCAATTACAGCAGGATGGTCTTCTGTCCTAATACATCTTTTGTGATAGCTCTTGATGAAGTAGGTGACAGCTATTTTTGGTAAGCCCCACTTAAGGTCCCATTAAGTCTTTATTTTAGTAGCCTGCAATGGAGATCAATTGAAATGACAAGATTTGGGTCAGAATTAGATAGAATATTAGGATATGGAAACTTTTGTTATCTCCCTCAGTACTACAGAGCTCACTGCTGAGGCTGCTTCTACTACCTACCTACCTACCTACCTACCTAATTCACCAAAGGCAGTTCTGCAATAACTTTAATTGTTTTTGGAAAGCCTCTCTGAGAGTATATTTTTGTTAAGTGGGCAAAAGACACCTGAAAGTGCTTTTTATTTTGCAAGGGTAGGAGGTGGGGTTGTTTAGCAATAAAGATTACCTTCACAGTGTCTCTGTCTTAGATGGCTGTAACTCATGGGAATTCACTGAAATTGTTCCTGATTTACAGTACTGTAAGGGAAGGGTCAGAGAATAGTTATCTTTAAGAAAATTCAACACGTTTGCAATTTACTAATACTTGGCATTCCTAGAACCTTAAATTTATGTGTGCTTTGTAGGAAGGCATTTTCTTGGTCAGATTGCTGCTGATGGAATTAGTATTAGAAATCAGGAATCCACAATTCAAATGGTAAACTTCCAAATCTCTGCTGAAGTGCAGCTGTGTCTGGAAAATATATTTTCTCTTTTAGCCTGCACTTCTTGCTTTAGGAGCTTTTGGATTTCCACTACTAAGACTTCCACAGCAGTGTTCAAAGAAACCAAGATGTACAGCTGGCAGCCAAACTAGACACAAAGTTGTTGTGTGCCAATATTGCTTATGAGAATGAAATTGTATTTGTTTTGTACAGGACTCAATTCTTTGTAGGTCTGGAAATGATGGGATATAGTCTTTTCTCAGTTGACACTGAAGTTGATCTTGTCAGTGAACACAAGCTTCCTTCAGAAATCCTGCATGAATCTTTTTGGTATTATCAGTATCTATCTGTAAGTCCAAAGGCTGAATCAGGCTGGAAAAAGTGCTTGGGAATACTGCATGAGATGGGTGGCACCATATGTTGACCTGCCACTTCCCCAGCCAGGGAATCCTCTACTCCAGATCTGCCTGAGCAACATAGATCAGGTGCTCCCCTTTCTTTTCTCTTTTCCTTTTTCTCTAGTTGTCTGTTTGGCTGGGGGCCCTTAAGGAAAGTCCCCTGGCAAGACCATCAAAGCACTTACTTATGTTAATTACAAAGTAAGAACATCAGTAGATTTGTATTTTCTACCTCTGAAGGAAATACATAGGAAGAAGAAAGCTACTGACCACTTGGAAGGATGCTTAGTTAACAAAATTACTTTTTTTTTTTTTTGGAAAATAATTTCTCTGACTACCATCTGGTAATTTCTTGCATGACCCCTGTAACCTACTGCTCATCTTGGTGTGTTTTTCTTGTCCTACTTGTCCACACACTGCTCTTCTCTTGCATTAATTATGGAAACCTTTTCCCTTTATGCTGTTTTGTTAGCCAGCCATTGTTTTTACCTCCTGGTCTGGGTTATACAGGAAGAAAATGTCAGTGGACAAACTTGTATCTTGTTTGGTGCCCCTTCAAGAATGCTGCTGTTATTCTGTGACTTGTCCTTTTTTTTTCTACCTGGGGTAATTTATAGCAGCTGCTGTCCTTGAAAGTGGTGAGCACAAAGGTGAGCATATAATTATAGCTAAGGGCAGATCCCTGACATGTTTGGCTTTGGCATAGCGCTGTGGTTTGCATCAGAATTACAAACAAGGCTAGTCCACAAGATGGGAGAAACAAAGTGGGAGCAGGAGCCCATAACCAATCAACTAACCAGCACAAACCCCTGCTTGATCCAAGAAGGGATCAGAGAAATGTAAACACAAAAGCTTTCTTAGGAGAAATGTTTGGGGATGACAGAAGTTTTCTTGTGCCCTTGCATCTAAGCATAGCTTATTGAGGTTCACTGTTTTTTTCTTATAGGAAGCAGATGGCTACTTGATTCAAGAGTGTTTCTTGAAAGGTAGCTGTCAACCTGCTGGGAATTCCAGATCAGAATAATAATTGCAGGATTATCCCAGCTCTGCTGGATGATGTTCCTTTCCTAATTCTTCCTCTGAGCTTTGTTTGAAGACTTTTGTGAGTCTTTTTCTTAGATGGGAAAAGGGAAGGAAATATTTGTTTTGCTTTTCTAGCAATCCTTAGATAGGAGAAGGGTTATGAATATTGAATGTTCTCTTTGGACATATTTTCATTCATTTACTGTTGCCACTTTCCAGTGAACACTTCATTATAATGACTTATTGAAAGCTCTGGCATGTGATCTCTAGAAGTGGAAATAAATATTTGGAACTTAATAGTGAGCCAGTCTAAAGGAAAACAGTGTTTCTTGTTGACTCTGGTAAGTGCTCTCAGACTCATGATGTCTGCTCATCTTTTCAATGAAGTCTGATGACCTTAGTGTAACTGAAATGCTGAGAGTGTTTGGAAAGTGAGAATAAAAAGAGGAACTGAGTTATTTGATAGTAGATCTGCTAGAGAAGGAAAAGAATAATGTTGTAGGAAAGCAGCAGATATTGTCTTGTATAGGGAACCTATGATCAATATCACTAACTTTTTAGAAGGATCTGAATTGTGCTTTTATTATATGTTATAAATAATTTTGTCTTTAGTATTGGGCTCACATATAAACAGAACAGGAGCTCTTTAAGAAACAGAATCTGAGTTCAATGTGCTCAGGTTTTTGTTGTCTGTGTATCAGTTCTACATACTTCAATATCCTAATGGTGTTTGGTTTTCCCCCACTAAAACAATTTACCTCCTCTTTTGGGGAGGATGGCTGTCTTTTCCAGGGTTACTTTTTTGGCTGTTGTTCAGATAGATATGAGTAAAGAACAGCATCTTGCCTTCAGAATATTCCTTTTAGAGTTCAGCAGGTATATAGTGCCTGTGATAGCTACAAAACTATTTTTTCAGTTTGGTTCATATTGAGACAGAGGTGGATCTTGAGTTTTTTTATAGCCACCAAGACCAGAACTCTTGCCACCTCCTTGTGCCTGGGAGTAGAAATTCTGGGCAAATGGCTCCAGCTCACCCATTTAAAAGCAGAGGGAGTTTTCAGATGGGATGGAAGTGAAGTAGTTGTTGTTTGTTGCACATCCAACCTGTTTCAGGTGTTGAAATGTTTTACAAGGCAGTGGTCAGTCTAATTCAGTGTGGTTTCCCAAGAGGATGTCAAAGGATGATACTGGATTGACTTTGGCTGGACATCAGGTCCCCTCCACAACTCGAGAGAGGAGAGAAACTATAACAAAAGATTAATGAGCTGAGATAAGGACAAGGAGAAATCAATTGCTGATTACTGTGACAGGCAACACAGACTTGACTTGGGGAAATTAGTTGCATTTATTACCAGTCAAATCAGAGCAGGATAATAAGAAATAAGATCTTAAAAACATTCTCCCCACCAGCCCTCCTTTCTGCTCACGCTCTACCTCCTCCCCTACAAGGTGGGCAGGGAGACAAGGAGTGGGGGTGATGTTTTGTTCATCACACATTCCTCCTGCTGCTGCTCAGGGAGCAGAATCCTTGCCCTGGATCCCTCCCATCAGAAAGTGTTCTCCATGAATTTCTCCAAAGTGAGCTCTTCTCATGGGCTATAGTTCTTCATTAATTGCTCCAATGTGAGCCACTCTTTCATGGAGTGAGTCCTTCAGGAGCAGGCTGCTCAGCGTGGGTCCACCACAGAGTCACAAATCCCACCAGGAAATCTGCTCTAACATGGGCTTCTGTCTCCATGGGCTTGTAGGTCCCTGCCAGAAACCTGCTCCAACACAGGCTTCCCGTGGGGTCACCAGCATCCTTTGGTCACCTGCTTCAGCCTGGTCTCCTCCAAAAGCCACGGGTGGATGTTTGCATCCCCATGGATCTCCATGGGCTGCAGGGCACAGCTGCTTCACCGTGGCTGCACCACGTGGGGGAATCTCAGCTCTGTTACCTGGAGAACCACTTGCCCCTCCTTCTGCATTGACCTTGGTGTCTACAGAGCTGTTCTTCTCATATCTTCTTACTCCTATCTTCTCTGTGCAATATTTTTTTTTATCTCTTTCTTACGTATGTTATTCCAGAGGCACCAGCACCGTCTCTGATGGGCTTTGCTTTGTCCAGTGGTGGGCTCATCCTGGAATCAGCTGGCACTGGTTTTGTCAGACATGGGGAAAGCCTCTGCAGTTTTTCATAGAAGCCCCTGTAGCCCCCCCTGCTTCCAAAACCTGGCCATGCAAACCCAACACAGGGGCTCAGAGAAGAAGCTGAAAATCTCACTCTGGAAAACTTTTCCAGAGTTGAAGCACAGCTTCTTTAGCTGTTTTTTATACATTACTGTTAATTTAATATATTTTCACATTGATGTTGGATCTATTTAGGATTTATACAGACACTGTTAGATCCACATCCCCTAACCTTTGTGTATTTAGTTGGTCAATTAGATTTAAATATAAAGCACCCTTAGTGCCAATTTAATTACATTGTATTACTGACTAGTTTTCAGGCAGTAACGTGTCTCTAATTGTCCAGGCTGGCTTCTGAAGGGAGCTACTTATAAGAATATAGTCCCAAGGGCAATGATTAGAAAGGAAAGACTAAAAGAAGGGTCTGTGCTGAAGGAGGAGTTAGTAGTCAATACAGGCAGAGGAAATTTTGCATATTATCATGCAAGTTTTGCCCAAGCTCTTGCATGCATAAAGAAGACCTCATGTACATACTCACAAATGCAAATTGAAAAACAAACTCCTTACTGAAGCAGTTAAATAGCCTCATAATAATTTTAAAAATCTGTGAATTTATGGTTGAAATATTATGTAAAAATATCTTATTTAGAAGATGCTTATTGGACCTCTAGGTGATATGTGGATATCAATTAGTAAGCATTACATTTATTATTTTTGATTAGCCTTAGAAACCCACCAAAACACTGAATTTTAGCATAAAAGGACACATGTTTGGGGCTGAGTTTGTGCTTAAAGGAAGGACTCAGCATCTTTCTGGAGCCTAAATCTCCCTGTGCTTGTGAAGTCTCCCCCAAGCTGCTGACCTAGTTGAAGCCTGGAGGAAATCTGCAGGTAGAGAGAGCCAAACCACTCCCCTCTGCTGGAGCTTGCTTCCAGGATAAACCACTGCCATTCTGCTCTTTCAGCTGTCAGCTCAGGCTTTTTAAGGAATGTGGAGGTGAATTAGCATCACACCAGAACTATTACTGCCTACATGGGCTCCATACCAACTTTGTCAACTAACTTTGATCTCAGGTTACCTTATTATGCTAAAGTAGGATGAGTTAGGAGTTGATTCATGAGTGGATCAGACATCCCTGCCTTGAGGGAGGCAACATCTGTTGGGCAGGTGGGGGAGGAAGGCAGGGAGTGGCAGCAGCTTCAGCTGTCTGATTTTCCTCTGCTGCTGCATGTCTGCCAGAACCCTTTGGTCACAGGTTACCCCTCATTAAAATGTCTTTCCTGGACCGAGAGTTGCTGCTTGTTGTTCTCAGTGAAACTGAGGTGTGGCGAGCACATTTTCTCTCACTCTTAGGATTTTTCCTAGAGGTGCACAGAGAGAAATGGAAGAGAAAACAATTTCTGTTTCTGCTCCTTGTTTTTCCTATGTGGAATGTGTTTGGAGAATTGTTTACCTGGAGTGAGTGCTTGATTGGATTCTGGTGAGGATTGTTTGAGCCTGATGGCCAATCCAATCCACCTGGGGCTGGACTCTCGCAAGCAGGGTCACGAGTTAGTTAGATTAGAGATAGAGTAGGAGAAAGTAGTATGTAGTTTTTAGTATCCTCCTTTTATAGAGTATATTAATGTATTTTATCATAATTATAATAAAGAAATAATTCAGCCTTCTGAACTGAGTCAGACATTGTCACTTCTTCCCACTGGGTTCGCCTGCATCTACAACACTGAGGTTTACAGGATCAAAGGTTCTAGCTTTGCTTGACATATGGCCACAGGCTATATTTGCTTACTGCAAAAGCAAATTCTTCCTACCAGATGAGCCTGAGCTGTGCAATGCTTTCTTCAGCCCTCAGCATATGGAGAGGGGAGGGCTGCAGTTTGAAACTCCTTTCCTTCCTGCTTTTTCAGTTTTTCTGACATCTTCCCTAACTTACTGGGTTGGCACTGCAGTTTTCTAATGTGTTTCAGGAAATCTTTTCCCTGTTCATATCTTAAAGACAGTGCTCCTTCAGCTGCAGGCACCAGTGAGCCATCCAAATGCTACAAGGTTGGTGTGCTCACCCAGTTTTAGGGTATCCCAGTAGTTCTCCATCTAAGGATCAGCTGTCATGGACAAAAATTTGCAGTCATTCCTGGACACTGTATGCAAAATTA
Organism: Chloebia gouldiae; assembly: GCA_003676055.1. Classification (NCBI taxonomy): domain Eukaryota; kingdom Metazoa; phylum Chordata; class Aves; order Passeriformes; family Passeridae; genus Chloebia; species Chloebia gouldiae. The sequence goes on along the minus strand of QUSF01000048.1, from coordinate 3,064,201 downwards.
TTAACTTAAAAATTTTAGTTTTAATTTGATTTTGTTTGCTTTTATCTGTAGGAGTCTCTATGTTGTTTTACTAAAAATGATAAATTAATGATTTCCTGATGTCTTGCAGATTACAGGCTGAGGAATCCTGATCATGTGAAAAGTCTTGTTGACATCTGAGACGTTTCAGTCACAGCCAAGGTCTTCATTGGTAAAGAAGAAGTTGCTAACATTTGTTAATTATACTTGTATTTTTTCTTGATCAACTTCCCAAATCCAAGTAAGCTAGAAATTTATTTACCTGATGAAATTTATCTGTTTGTATACTTTAAGATTTTATCTAAGATACATCTAGACTACATGCTGGGTTCAACTATGGTGCATGCAGGTGTTTTATGTATAGAAATGGTATTTCAGGAGTAAAGGATCACTTGGGATGCAGAATGCAGAACTGGGAGAGGATATACACTCCTGCCAAGCCTGGTAATACAGATGCAGCTCAGACTTCTGTTTCTGCTTATGATGACAAAATAAATAGTAAATAGTATTGCCATTCATTCTGGTATGAATCTACTAAAAAGGCAGATATTTGTTCTTTTCTTTTATGCTGAAGAATCTACTTGTTTTGGAAGTGGCACTGAAAGAATCTACCTGTAGGATGTTATGGAAGTACATGCTCAGCAAACATGAGTAACAAGGAAGAACATCAGAAAATAGAGGAGATATGGTAAATGGGACAAGCCATACTGTGAAACATCTCATCAGAAACAAATTTTTCTTCTTGGTTGTATTAATATTTTAAAAATACTTTTCCAGTCATTGCCTCTTATTTATATTATTATTATCTTATTAGTGAGAAACACAGAAGAAATACTGCTGGTGCTCAACCCCTGCCAGAGTGTAAAATCTGGAGAGGATCTCCTCTCAACTCTCAGTCATTCTGAGCACAGTCTGAGCATAAAGATGCAGATGGCCAGAATGTGGAGGCAAGAGGGGAGTGTGGGAAATAGCAATAATCCCAGTGAAGCACATCCTTATATTGTAAAACTTTATTCTGTCAAAAGCCCCATGTTTCCTTACAGCTAATTCATATCCTGATATTTTAAATTTGCAAGATTATTATTCTTTTAAGATGCCAAATCAGATATATACTTTAGCAGAGGTATACCTGATGTATAACTTCACTCATTTTCAGTCTGCTCAGGATGAGACAAGTAGATGTTCAGGACTAGATTCAGATTAGTTGTATGCTAAGTACACTTGCATGATAGGAAAAATCTGTGCTAATTCTCTGAAATAAATGTTCCACTTCTCATTTCATTTGCTCAATTTCTTTTGCACAACTCCTAAATGAATAAGGGATTGTTTGTTGTCAGTTACTTAAAACTATTAACTAGATGATTTCTTTATCCCAAATGTATTGAATCACTTGGCTTCTAGTGCAAGAAAGATCTAATGAGGTTAATGTTGCGCAGGAAAATACCAACTTAATTTTTTGTTTTGTGCCAAATTTTATTTTAGTGTTCTGTTTTTTCATTTAGTACAGACGTTGTGAATAAAGTTCATCAGATATTCAGATGACAGTGATCAGATATTTGCTAGAGAGTGAATTAGTCAGGTGTGGTGCTGGGTGTGTTCTTACTTCTTCCTCTGCTTTCCTTACCCACTTCCTTCCAATTAAATTGTCCCTCTCTTGTTCAGTTTCAGATTATTTGATGAAGATAGAAAACATCTGGTGTCTCCTGTGGGCTTGCATGGAGTCAAGGATGGAAAAGGCACACAGCCACAGACCGACTTGGACTGCAGACTGCTACAAGACTCTTTTCCACATAACCTTTGCTACACAGCGTGTCCCAATGTGTCTAATTACACCATACCAAGGGATTAAAATCCACAACAATTACCTGCCTTGGAAGGAGAGTGGAGAAAAGGTGCTATTCCAAAGTCCTGAAGTGCCTGGCTATTCTGACCCCTTTTCTTCTAGCCGGTTTCCCCAACTAATGTTTTCACACATTCAGCTTTATAGTTTTTCAGCTTCCTCTGTAAGAATTGTTACTGAGGGGCTGTAAGTGAATTTGCCAAGCTAATGCTTTCATTACCACCTTTGAAGCTTTGTGCTCCATCCTTTTTCTCCTTCTGATCTCTTGTTCTGAGTGCGTGCCTGAGGGAAGCATTACAATAACATTGAATACTGCAGCTCCTGCCTCTCTTGCTCCAACAAGCACACACATGAGTAAGCAAGACCCAGGCAGTATGCACAGAGCCATCAAAGTTTGGGCTTTCTACTGAAAGAGGTTTAGATTAGATATTTGGGAAACATTTTTATGATGAGGGTCATAAAACACTGGGACAGGTTGCCCAGGGAAGTTGTGGGTGACCCATCCCTGGAATTGTTCAAGGCCAGGTTGGATGGGGCATTGAGCAACCTGGCCTAGTGAGAGGTGTTGCAGCTCATTCCTGTGACGTTGGACTAGGTGACCTTTAAAACTCCCTTCTAATCCAAACTATTCTATTATTCCAAGATAATTAAGCAGGAGGAGTTTGGATTGTGTTTTTCTTCAGGAAAGTTGTGAATGTAGTGCTTCCAAAAATCATGAAGGAACAAGAAGATACCCTGTGCAGGCAGAACAGCAAACCTCTTCAGTCTGTGTTTTATCTTGGAAATAAAATGGGTATGCATTTCCTTCTGCTAAGCACTTTGCATCAATAAATACTATAAGCTCTTGACATTATTAATTGCCCTCACATTCTGTGAAGCAGGAAAACAGCCAAAGGTGAATAATATTAATTCCCAGTCCTTTTATCTAATTTAAACAGTATTCGGTGACCTTTAGCCAGAGAATGATTTTTCAAAAGCCTTTTCAAACTCTATTTTAACATGACATCCAGACTTTCAGCTGTGCCTGAGATTTTGCTAAGCTTAGGGGAAGGGAAGGTCAGGACATTATATAAAACATACCAACTTCTTCTAGCCATGCTCCAATAAAGAAATAAAATAGATCAATAAAGCATGTTGAAGCCACTATAATACAGATTTTGGAAATTCCTGTTAGCAGAGCACTTGTGGGTATTAACTGAAAATGTGTTTTCTTTAAGGATGAGTGGCTGCAATATCTGCTGTCATTCAGTGACTGGGAACTCTCTCTGCTTGCAGATATCATGCCCAACTCAAAAATGTGTTGGCCAGGTGGCAGCCTTGATACGTGCCTCATTAAGGACACATTGGTAAAAGGAGAATTATGTCAAAACTGTGATCATCCTTCAACTAAACTAACCCTGTTTTGGAAGTTTGGACATTTTTTACTCAGATGTTTGTATCTAGGTAGTCCTGATTAGGCAATGACTTTGTTCCTCTCTATTAAAATAAAATGTTAAATTATTCGAACTCTGTTTGCCTGAACATATTGATGGGCAACAAAAGATACATAAATAATAACAGAATAATCAAATTTGATAATATATAAAAAAAGGATCACACCAGTGATCCAAAGAGCAAAATTAATTGCTCTTCTTAATAAAACCAAAATCCTTTGTGTACTCCAGAGCAATGTAATTGCCTAAAGAAAAAGAAAATCCATAAAATGCTTAATGCTTCACTTGCTGTTATAATTATAAAACATTTCCAATTGTCACCTGCTGTATTTTCTAGCTGCTCACCTTTTATAGATGGGGTAAGTTCAGGAAATTAAGATAGAAGGAACAAAAAGAGATAAATAGTTTTTTGGGTTTTTTTTTGTTTTTTTTTAAGTTTCTTGGGTTTAAAGTTGCACATATTGAACTACATCCTAGGCTGATCATCCATATTTTAAAGAAATTAAGAAGAGCATATGAATATGGATACAAGTAATTGATTTACTTACTTTTCTGAAAACTATTCTATCATGTATTGTTCATGTAAGAAAGAAAATCCCAGATGTGAAACAGCTGCAATAAAATGAAATTTCTTGTCCAAAAGAATTTTCAGGTTTTTAATTACCTTAACTTTTTATAGAAGATATTCTTTAAATTCCTCCCCCTGTGATGCTTGCAGAAGCAAACCAAATGAGTAATATCTGATTAAGTCTAAAGCAGATGAGATAAAGCTGTTATAGGACTAGGCATTTGTTTGTTTACAGTGTTCCTAACCCAGGGTGTTTTGCTGAGCATTGACATGTTGGGTGCATTGTGGCGTGGGAGTTAGTTTGCTATAACTCTGATAATTATAAGGTCATGGGATATACAGAGAAGTAAAATTACTGCTCCAGCCAGGTGAGGATTTTTTCCAGAACAAATGTTATACTTAGCTATGGTATGTAATAGCTGAAGGAGGGATGCTTCCAGAAGGGATTGTGCAAGTCTGTAAGTGTGGTCACTCCCAGCTCCTCTGTGAGAGCAGAATGAACTAAGCAAAGTGAAGAAGCAAAGTGAACTAAGAAAAGTGAAGAAGTCAGCCAGCCCCCTGAGCATGTGGGCTATAGGCAGGAAGTTTAATGCATTCTCCTGTTCTCCAATTAGTCCCATTATTCTCCCCTATTTCTCATTACTTCTTGAAATTTTACACATAGGAGTAGTCAATCCTAGTGGACACCTGAAGGATCAGGCATTATATGATGTGTGATGTCAGACCTTGATAAGGACAACTCTGTCCTTCCTCAGGACACAATAAACATGTTCAATCCTTGTCTTTTTGGTGATGTTCTGGGAACAAAATTCATGACTTGTGTGTGAATTCTGATGCCCAAGGACAAGCTGACAGGACTGACAGTTGCTATAGATGCAGTGCTTTTTGCAGGGTGATCAAGACTTGCTTTGGAAACTACTGACATGAAGTTAATTTTCTGAGGCAAGTCTCGACATAAGTGCAAGAACCATGAACTTCTAAAGGGATTTTAACTTCCAATGAATTTGTTACAGTTTGGAGACACCCCCAAAGTACATGCAGTCTGATTTCACATGAAGTCACATCCAAAATACATTATTGAAAAATGGATACGCCCTTAAGCAGAGGAAACATGCAGAGTACTGTTTTTTGCTCATCAGTTATTAAATTTTCACCTCAAATGTCAGGTACTTTTTGAAAAAAGAAAAAAATAAAGATCTTCAGTAATGATCCTCAGGTAAGTCTTTCTTAAGAACTATTGATCCTACACGCATTAGTGCCTAAAGGAGGTAGAAATTAATCTCATAAATGTCAGAGAGAGAACATCAGCAAAACATGTTCTGTAGAAGTCACAAATCACAAAATGTTTTCCTCTGAAATCACAACCAAACCTAACAGCAGTTCCTCTCCCAAATGGTTAAGTAGCATTTTTCATTTCAAAGATTTTAATTCCATTCTGTTAGAGGGTGATTTGTTATTTTTCAATATTTGTTTATAGGGACCATTATAGCAGGAAAGTTTGGAGCTGCTCTTTTTTTGGTAGATTTTAAAAATTCTTTACTGAAGTCTTTAAATGTGAGGTCTTGTAACATGTATTTTCATAAAAATGACAGCTCTTACAGCTGATAAAAATGCAAAAGCTATGGTACAGAAAAAAAAGAACATAAGTCACCTTATAAAATATTTATACCTATACAATAGTTAAATACTGGCCAAGAGGAACTGTCTGCCACTGAGTTTAAGTGCATGGCCAACATGATAATTTGTGCCTTTTTGCAGTCAAAGCAACTTCATTTAACTTTCAGAGAAATCATGTGTAACAATATGCTAGTTTTCAAATAAATTGTATCATAGTCAAATAAAACCTGCAAATCTATTGTTTCCCTGGTTACAACATAACTTTCTGTCTTTGCACATAAGCATTTAGTCTCCTAGCACTTTGTAAACTGGGTGCAATTTTGCAGTGAAAATGGGGGAAAGAGGGGAGTCTGTGGCATAAATAATTTCCGGTTTTAGGCAAATTAGTAATGTGAGGATTCCTGTGGGGCACAATGGGACCTAAAGTTATTACACAGGAAATTTAGATCTGCAAGTGCCTTCTGAAAATGCAATTAGAAACTCTCTTCCTGACTGAGCAAGGAAAGGCAGAATTACTGGGGTAAGAGAATCCTCCTTGGAGTAAAACCTCAATAACTCTGCTTGGAGATGAAGTTTGTGTTTAATGGTGATTATTGTTGTTGTGCTGCTTCCACCCCTCCTTGAACCTTCTTTGTACTCCCAGTTTTTCTTTTTAAGTAGTTCTCTTCTTTGGTCCTAACATGTAGAAGAATTAAACAAGCCTCTCCAGGCTGCTAATAAGATCAAAATCTGTAAAGTGAACCGGAGGATGGAAACAAAACTCAGTTTGAACAATAAACAAAAGAAAAATAATTATGATGAAGGTCATAAGAAGAAGATGAATCCTCAATTACCACAGCAGCCTAGCCATAAAACTATAATAAGGGGAAAAGAAAATCCATCCTAGCATATCTCATATTAATTAAACTATTATTCTGAAGTGCTGCCATAAATTTTGCCACCAGTTTTATAAATCCTGACTTCTTGCCTAAATCTGATTGCAGATTGGGAGGTACTATGTCCACACAGATTTCTATGGATTAATTCAGAAGTAGGAAAGGACTTTTGTATCTTGTGTGGACCAAAATAGATACAATAGAAAGAAACCAGGAGTAAAAGAAAGCAGCTGTGGAGCAACAGAGTATCAGTGAACCTGGATTTCATGTGCTTCAGATAAACCTTTTCACTTTAATGTGTCTTTCTTTAGCATGTCTGTGATAATGTTTATTTGGTTAAGAGGAGGAGGTGTGTAGATATTAATAATTAGTGAAACCCACTGGATCTGGGATGTGTTAGGAGCTCATGAACTCTTCTATCTGGAGCCCAAGAAAGGTTATTGGTACTATCAGTCAGGCAATATTAGGAAAAATATCCAGTAAAAATTGATGCAAATCATCTTATTGTGAATTCTTATATTCAAAACTTTGAATGTAGAAAGAGAACAGTTGTGCAAAGGAGAGTCTGAAGATAATAAAGTAATTCCTTCAAGTCTTTATAGTGCCTTCTGAGAGAAACAAGCACTATTTGTGTCCTTTTTGTAACTTATGAAACCTCCACAGCACTTGGAAAGACTGAGCTGTCAACTTTGGCCACTCCTGAAATGCAGTAGTCTCTTAGGAGTGCGTGACTGCATTGACAAGTTTCACAGAGGGAAAGGAGACAGGAGGGAAGAAGGGAGAGAAGAAGAGAGGTAGGGGAGCAGGGAGGCTGCAAGAGCTGCTGATCATTATCTAAATAGAAATTTAATTATAGCACTGTCACTTACACAGTTAATTTTATAAAGTTGCTACCAGATCTTTCTTGATCCCAACTGGACTCTGAATTTATTGATTCTTTGAAAGAATCATAGAATCATTTAGGTTGGAAAGGACTTCAACCATTAACCTAATGCTGCTGTCTTCACTATTAAACCACACAGGTTTACCAGCAAGCTTATTAACCCACCCCGAGGCCTTCTTTCCTGATGGCAGGACACAAACAATTGAGGAGATTTCTGGAGGGCATCAGAAATAACTTCTTGCTTCAAGCACTGGAATGAGCAGCTAGAGTGATGCACAGATAGATCTGCTTCTTGTTAACCTGGAAGACACAGCTTTGGGTTTTGGTTAGGCAGTCAGGTTTGGATTCAAAGGGACCTTGAAGATCATATTGTTCTAACACCCCTACCATGGGCAGGGATGCTTTTTGATTAGAGCAGGTTGCTTGAAACCCCATCTAACCTGATCTTGAACACTTCCAGTGATGAGGCATCCACAGTTTCTCTGGACAATGGCTGTGGGATGTGGAGGCCCATGAGCCTACCAGGAAGAAGTCAGTGGTGATGCTCTGGAAGGGTAGGCTCCAGGCATTCCCCAGAAGTTCTGATGAGGAAAGGAGCTTCCCCCATGGTGCTCTGCAGCACAATGTTAATTATCCCCAGTTCTGTTCTTCCCATTGGCCCGTTGCTCTTACCTACTGCTTTTAACATTTGTACCCCAGTTCTAGGAAGTTCTTTGTTCCCTGTTTCCCCGTTGGCTCTTGCATCCCCTCCTGTCCACCCTGGCATTCCCTATTGGCTGGTACCCTTTGCCCTGCCTACGTATCACCCCTGTGCCCTCAGATCTTTGGTTCCTGTTGCTCTGCTCTGCCCCCTCTTACCCTATACTTAAACCTGGACTCTCCTTTGTTCCCTGGATTCTATCCCTGGACCCTTAGGTGTGTGGATTCAATAAACCTTTGTCAGAACTCCATATAGAAGACCCTTCTTCCCCCTTTCATTTGTTGACAAATCTGTGGTGAGAGCGTGTGCTAGTGCGTGATTGTCAGAGCGCCTGCCCAAACACCCTCACCTGGAGACACTTTTGGGAAGATACTGGCAATTTACCATCCATGCATGCCACTGCAGTGGGGTCCATAAAACAGTGGGGTTCAATGTCCTGAAAAGAAGGAGACAGGACAGCATTAGAGAACAGATCCTGGGCTCTGTATTAACTTACTCTTCTGTAGTGATTTTCATCACTGAATGACTTGGATGAAGGGGTAGATGCCTTCTCAGTAAGTTCACTGATGGCACAAAGCTGTGAGGAGTGAGCAATACTCCAGAGGGCTGCCAGCTCTTCAGAAGGACCTTGACAGACTGTAGAGATGGACAGAGAAGAACCATCTGAAATTCAACAAAGAATAACCCCCTGCACCAGCACAGGCTGAGAGCAACCTGCTGGAAAGCAGGTCTGCAGAGAAGGACCTCACTAACCTGGTGGACAACTAACTATCCATGAGCCAGCAGTGCCCAGTGGCCAAGAAGGCTGATGGTGTCCCAGGGTGCATTAGAATGGGCATTGCCAGCAGTTTAAGGGAGTTGATCCTGCCCCTCTCCTCAGCCCCAGTCAAGCACATTCGCAGGGCTGTGGCAAATTCTGGGCTCCTCCAGTACAAAAGAGGCATGGAGATCCTGGAGCATGTCCAGCAGAAGGCTATGAAGATGATGCAGGGACTGGAGCATCTCCCTTATGAGGAAGGATTTAGAGTTGGTTCTGTTCAGCCTTGAGAAGAGACTGAGTGGGGCCCTCATCAATGTCTGTCTGTGTCTGCAGGGTGATGTCAGAGGATGGACCAGGCTCTGCTTCTTGGTGCTGAGCAACTGGACAAGAAGCAATGGGCAGAAACTGATGTGCAGGAAGTTCCACCTGAACACGAGGGAGAATTCTTTACTATGTGATCACCAAGCACTGTAACAGATTGCTCAGAGAGGGTGTGGAGTCTCCCTCACTGGAGATATAGCAGACAGGGCTGTACATGTCTCTTCCAAAGAAGTGGCTTGCCTGGGTGAGGGAGCTAGAACAGCAGGCAGGTTGAGGGCTGGCAGCTGGTGCCAGAGTGAGCCCTGTACCCAAGAGTACACTTAGAGCTGGCTGTCTGGTGAATCATGTCTTCCCGAAGCAGCTAGCTGTACAGGATGGAAAATTTCCATCTTTCTTTCTTGTTTTTGAAAAGTGATGCCGTCTTTTCCTTGAATCAGTGATGAAAAAAATAAGTTATACCTAAGGTGTATCTGCAAGCTTGAGTAATGATTTCCTAGCCACTCTCATATCCTGGTAAATTACCAGAAGAATAATGTAATTGAACTAGAACATAATTTTGAAAATCCGTGGGGTTAAAAGGAAGCCAAAACTTTTTGCTAGTGTGTGATTTCCAGAGAAACTCCACACATTGCAGAAGCTTATTAGCAGGTTACAGCAGCTATGAAATGTGTTTTGAAGGAAAGCTAACTGTATAATTATTTGCCTTTGAAAAAACTGCTGCTGGTGTCAACTGTCTTGCACTAATCTTAACCCCGCATTGAAGCAGAATGTAGACAGCTTTACTGTTTTTTTCTTTTCTACAGCTTGAAATAGTGATGCCATTATTGCCTGATACTACTCTTAGCACAAAAATTAACTGCCTGACATAGCAAAAATAAAAACAATTTAAAAATAAAAATATACCAAGTGTCTTAGAGACTTCACTATCAAAAACTGTCCACAGGACACAAGATTACAAGTCCTTATTGCCATGGCCTCATTGCAATAGTTGTGCTTTAACAGTTTGCTGTTCCTAAAAAACCTAGGCCTGGAATCACCTACCAGAACAGCAAAGTTAATGCCCAGCTTAGCCTGTGGTTCTGGTCATTCACATGGGGCTAAAGATTCCCTTGTACAACAGATTTTTCTGTATCTTTTCTTACTGCAATTATTACACTTCTAGAAGTTGCTGAATGTTTTGACCTCAGTTGCAGCCTAAGCTAATCCTCTTTCTTTACATTTTATTCTGGTAATACTTTTCATTTGGTATACTCCTGGGCTTGGGGAGAGAATTTTAAGTACCAAAAGATCCATAAATGGAAATGTGACAGTGCTTTAGATTCTTCTTCAGCTATTCTTTAAACTAGCAAAGAGACTTATGCAAAAATGAGAATACTAATATTTTGATGATGTGAAGGTGAAACTAAAAAAATGCATGTACAATATTATTTAGTTATCTATAAATATGAGGGGGAATCCTGTAGCACCTTTGATTTTAAGTATGTTTAAATGTGTGATGGACAAAGAACTGATAACAGCAATGTTGGAAGAGGTAGAAATGCTTTGTCTTGGACCACAAATCTTCTGGACCTGACATGCAGTGATAGGCAATTTCCAGAAAAAGGACCCAACAGTGAGTCATTTGTCATGGGAAAGTGAGGAATGTATCATGTTGTGCTCCAACCTTCTAAAATGTCCATCTCCCATGCTTACTCATATAGACAGTTTTCAGCAGAGGAGTGTCACAGGGAAAGAAATGTCCCTGTAACGGTGGAGCAGTACAGAAGGTATGCATTGAATTGTAGAGTTCCACTGCTGGCCAGTTTTATGTTGGTTTTAAAGCAGACCTTAAACACAGGACCCAAGCTTCAAGCAGAAAATCTGTTCTGCAAAGTCATTTGGTAAAAACCTGAGGAGTAAGGTGCTAAGTTGTCTCAGCTTCTGTTAGTGTGGGATTTTCTCATACTTTAGTACTACTTTGAATTTGGAAATTTTCTTATAATTTGTACTACTTCTTTTCAGTTTTCCTGTTTTATACCATTTCTCACTTAACCAACTAATTGTTCAGAAATTTCTATGTAGAAATTGAGAATAAGAATTCTTATGTAGAAATTTTCATTCTGTCTACAGGTTCAGTGGTTGTCATCCTATTCATCTTGAGTAGTGTGGAGTTGAGTTTTTTTATATACTCATATATCCTATATAAAACACCATAGATTGAACGTTTGGATGGAATTTTGAGGACATATTTGGCTCATACTCTAAGACAAAAACAGAGAGGATTCATGGCAACAAATTAGTTACAACATCTACCCCTGAGTGAAAACCCTGCAGTTTTCTGATACATCACAATGTTTTTCACTGCCACCTCTTGTTTTTCTGAATACATCTGTGTGCTGTTGTGAAACTTTAGGAAGCTGGACTGTTTTCAAAGCTGTTCCCTTGGCTGGGGCAAAGGCATGCAGCAATCAATTGTTTTTTCTGTGATTCCTTTTATGTTCCCATGGTCCACTAGTACCAAGTATGAGCAAATTATGCCTTGCCACGCTTTTATGTGTAATTTTGTTTTGGGTTTTCCTTCGCCACCAAGGGTTTTTTTCCTTCAAAAAGTCTTTCTGCCAAATTTTGCCCATTGCTTTGTCATAATAATACATAGTGATATTCTTGTGTAGTTAGAGAGAAGCTTGCCATAGATTTGATCTAGCATAACAATGTCTTGACATCCACTAGAGTACACACAATTTCTTCCTTTGATAGCAGCCATGGGAAAAGCTTGTCCTAGAGAGATGGAGCTTAAAGATAGCCAGTGACTTCTGACTCTGGTTTAAAGCTGGGCTGTGTGATGCTAGATAAGCAGAGGAGCTGCATCACCTTTTGTTGTGAGGGAAATGCCTTAAAACCTAAGGAGCTAAGGGACAGGTCAGAAAGACAAGTAGAGGAAAGGAAAATAATGACATGCTTTCGAGTTCCTTGTTGCATATAGGCAAAACCTTACAAGTACCCATGTGAAAAAGATTCTGTACCCATGAGAATTATTTTGTACTCATGAAAAAGAATGTAAACTTCTTTGTGAAGAAAGTCTTCAGCAAGCACCTACACTAGCAACTACTAACCAATGAATAGGGTAGCAACAAGTTACTAATTTAGTAAAATTAAATGGGATACTTTTAGAATACCATATAAATATGAGCTGTGAAAAATCAAGTTTGGCTGTTGCTGCATGAAGAAAAGCTGTCCTGGTCCTGTCTATCTCTACTGTGACAGTTCCTCTGTTCCCTGAATTATCCATGCTGTCCAAAAGTCTCCTTTCCACTTTTCCCTGTGTTTGTTTCTTTGGTTTTTAATGTTTTCTCTGCCCAAAGGTATGCCTATGCCAGTCTATTTGTCAGATTACAGGATTCAGTTTAAGACTAGGAATTCTTACATCTGTTGGTGGTTCTTTTTAATTTTTTTTCTTTTTTTTCTTTTTTTTTTTTTTTTGTGCCACTAGTGATGATGGTGAAGATTTGTAGTGGATACACTCTATTTTTACCCTCCCTGCAGCATTAAGGGGTAGTTCATCTGGCAAACACCTCATTCTGCCTCTTCAAGCAAGTTGTAGCTGGAAACTTATCCCCCTTATTGATGCACTTACACATTCATCTTAAATGGGTCATTAGCTAATCATTATCTTGAATTGGCAGATGGTAGTTGCTGTATTAAAATTCTACAGAAGTTATTTGCCATGTAGGACTCAGCAGAATTATATGTGCCTCAACAGTGAGTTGATTAGAGATGCCTTAGGCATCGTCCTTTCCAAGTTTTAAAAATTACTCACTCACAGTTTTCATATTAACTCAGAACAGGGCAAAAGTTGAAAATGAGACAGTTTTTGCATCATGCTCCACATATTCTGCATCTTTTTCTAAGCCCAGTCTAACCTCTGTCTGCCTCCAATGACCCATAGATGAAAGAAGCAAAGGAGAAATATTGTAATGAATAAACTTTCTCCAGGCAGGATTTCTATTCCTTGTAAAAAAAGATGCTAATGAGAAAATAAAAAGCCAGAGCTGCTGAGCTGCTGATCTTGCCAGCACTGGAATGGCTGAGGTACCATATGCTGGAACATGTCATGATGTTAACATGGTGGAGGTGGAGATGTGTTCTAACAGAGGTGCAGAGTATTTCCATAGTAAAAAAAAAAAAAAAAAAGACAAATGACATACCCTGCAAAAATACTTGGCTCTTAGTGAATCTCTTTCTACACTGGGGATTTTGCCATCCGTACTTGGGCTGATTTGTTCTCTCCACTGCCAATGGACGTGGTTTTATATGAAAACTTAGTTGTTATGCTTAGTTAGCATCCTCTCAAATGAACAGTAATTCCTCTCAAAAATACAGGAATTACAGTGGCCTAAAGAGTCTCTTTGCGAAGTATTTGAGGGAAGAGACAGAAGGTGGTGCAGACTTTTAGTGATCACCACTCTGTACATAGCATATTGCACCAATATTAGTGAAGAAGTGATGGTCTTGCTCAGCTTCCCACGTTGTGATGAAGTCTTTGGTTAGGGTCCATCAGCAGAGCTGGACAAAAAGCTTTGTGGCTTTGTTTTCCATAACCTTGGGTCCAGCTGGGTTTTGAGAACTGACCAAGACTTAGTGGTGTGTTTATGTGATAGATGGGAAAGATGTCTGCCAAATCAATGAACAGCTGGGATAAACACTTGCACTGGAGCAGCCACGGGAATGTGTGTACCAGGATGAGAAGATGCCTGGGTGTGCCTGTGGACAGAGTGGTCTGAGGAATTTCTGTTGTGTTGATTGGTTTATATTTGTAAATTGAAAACCCAATCCCTGCCTTAAAGGCTTTGCAACCTCAAATTCTGTGTTGAGTTTTGGGCCCTTTGCCTCAAGAAAGATCTTGAGGTGCTAGAGCATGCCCAGGGAAGGGCAATGGAGCTGAGGAGGATCTGGAGCACATGATGGATGAGGAAAGGCTGAGGGAGGTGGGGTGTTGAGTCTGGAGAAAAGGAGGCTTGGTGGGAGAGGAATAGAAAGTTGTAGACAGGTGGAAGTTGGTCTTTTCTCCCAGGTAACAAGTGATGGGACAACAAGAAATGGCCTCTAATTGCACCAGGGAGGTTTAGATTGGATATTAAGAGAAATTTATTCACAGGGAGTACTGTCAGGAATTGGAACAGGCTGCCCAGAGAAACTGTGAAGTCACCCTCCCTGGAAGTGTTCAATAAACATCTAGGTGTGGCACTTAGTGACATGGTTTAAAGATGAAGATGGCAGTGCTGGATTGTTGGACTGGTGACTTTAGAGGCCTTTTGCAACCTAAATGATTTGGTGATTCTTAAATATATATATAAATATATACTACTGAAATATACCTAGTGGAGTAGCTAAAAAAATACCTAGTGGAATAAAGTTAAGTATAGGAGTCACTGGGCAGGCAGTGGGACTGGAGATGTTGTCTGTAAATACAAGAAAGACAATGTGGCAGGTGATGGAAAGAAAAGTTGAAGGATTTTTCTCCTATGGTCCACCGTCATTCAGAGGCTAATAAGTGTTTTCATCATTTTAAAAGCAGAGTGAAAAATTCCCTTTTGCTTGTTACTCGTATTAGGGAGGTTTTGAGAAAATTACAATTTTGCATTAGAAAACCTGACATGTACTCTAAAAGAAGCCTCTTTTGCCATTTATAATTCACTAAGATGTAATGATGTTCACAACAAAAATGATGTCACAAGCACAAGATTATGCTGAAATTTATGAGAAAAGCAATATTAGCAATACTTAGTGGTAAAGGGCATAATCAAAGCCAACAGACTAAGGAGGGTGGACTGCTTTCTGTTGAAAGTAAAATCAATTGCTTGATAGTCATGTTAAATCAATGGCCAGTGACATCAGTGTCTCTGCAGATACATGCTGAGATTAGTCAATGATTATTTCACTGGGTGGGCTTTTGGAGTAAGCAGAGTTAAAGCACATAAACTTGCACAGGTATTTCTTTCTGCACTGCTGTGCTGAATGCAAACATAGTGATTACTTCTCTTTCCTTCCATGCAGCTTGGTGCTATGATAAATAAATTTGTAGTGATCCTGGTTACTGCTGCCAGCTGGTGGAGTCACTTTTGCAGAAGAGGTGGTTAATATCACCAGGTTCAGCATTTTCTTGATGGCTCATGACAGAGATTGTCATGTAGCCAGTGCACATTCCTATGAACAAGTGGGTGAAAGAACCTGCTTATGGACTTTCAACCCTGCCTCCTTCCAAGAGAACGTAAAGCTGAATTTTTCTTACCCACGTATTAGGAGTAATAGTAGATTTAGCTATTTAAATGTACAAACACCATTAGCTTCAAAATGAGGAACTGCTAAATTTACTTTAGTTCATAAAAATCTGTCTGATTTTTTGTTGCTGTTGTTTAATTTGCTATTGGATATATATCGAAAAACTTCATGGCTGATAATCGGATGAAATGGTGCTTCTTATGTATAGAAAACTCAACCTGAATAGGGAGGTGAAGATGTCTGTGAGAACTGAATTCAAATAGCTCAAGCTTTAAGCACACCCAACAAGTATCTCTTGAAGGATATTGTGTGCTCATCAAAGTCTGAATAGGTAGATTCTCTGGTGTAAGCAACTGAATGAAGAATACATTAGTTATAAGAAATGAAACAACTACAGTAGAGAAAAATACTGTTTATTTTATTATGACATCCAAATTTTGGAGCCTGATTTGAGAGCAGAATAAGTCCATATATAGTTCACTTGCAGAGAAAAGGACAAGAGAGGGATACCTCCCTACTAAAGCATTACACTAAAGCATTAATCTATTGATTTACAACTATAATGAGATCAGTCTCTCACTGTATCAATGTACCACTTCTTCCTGTCTACAGCTCAGATTGGCTCATCCGAACTTTGAGAGAGTTCTAACAAAAAAAAAAAAAAAGTATTACTTTTTTGAAGTTTTTCAGGAGGAATTAGTTTGAAATACTTAAGCACTACAAAAATTTTCTGACCTAAATGAATAATGTGAGAGACTCAGAAGTCTCATTTACATTTGGCTTTTATTTTTAATTGCCAAGAGAAAACTTAATGTAATAGTGAAATGTGCTATAATCTGTCTCTCAGAGGTCCCATTCAGAAATTTATCTTCCTCTTCTTTAGCATTTAAGCCTGACCATTAGTGCCTGAGGAATTTAAAAAGGAAATGTTGAGATGTTCATAGTTAAGTGCATACAGATGTCAAATTGCTTTGTGAATGATATTCAGTAGTGTTAACAAGGTGAAAGAGTCCTATGATAGATATTGGTGAAGATCAAGATGTGGTTTTTTTTCCCTCTTTCTTTTTTTATATGTTTCCTAAAAGTAGTTGAAAAATACATCTAAGAAAACTTTCCTCTAAACTGAAAGGGAATTAATTAAAGAGCAGGATAGTGTGGAGTTTTAATATGAGTGGATGGTCTAAAATAAAATATATTTTAAACAGAAATATGGAAAACATTTTTTTTTGTTTTGTTTTCTCCAGAGTTAAATATGTCTCAAATGGACTTAATGGAAATTCATAATGGTGTTTGTTCTGGCAATTAAAACAAGGGTAATTCAGATGTATTTTTTATGTCAAGAGCTCTTGGTACTGCAGCTGGGGTCAGAGTTATGTCCTAGAGGTGGATGGTGTTTGTTGGGGAATCCAATTTGCCAGGCTTGAAGAACTGCTATGATGAAATGCTATGATGACATTAAGCTAGTGTACAGCAGTTACTAAGGGAACAAGAATTTACTTTGTTGTGAAAAGAGATAATCCTAGAAGAGAAAGGTGAACAATACCAGCTCAGTATTAGCTTCTTGTCTCACTTTTCTCCACCAAAAAGATAAAGCTTGGTATTTTTTCTTTCTCTTACTTTTCAGTTAAGAGTGCATCAAGAGAACATCAGGTTACCGTGGAAAAGCTTCAACATGAATAAATATGACTCTATTGATTAAACAACTCAGGTCTGCAAAAATGGTGAAATCTGCTAGTTTCAATGTTTGTTTCTCTGATTTTTTTTTTTGCTGTACTCAGCCAACCTACTGTGTGTGAAAAATAATTGTAAAACTGGGCCAAACCGTGATGCCTGTAATGTTTTGGAGATGTAGATGAAAGCTGGCCAGCTGATGGGATGAGGCTGCACAAGGGTGCTGCGTTCTGCCTTGATAGAGGTGTCACTTTTAAGGCTGCCTTTTAGTGTGATTCACCCAAACCATTTCTATTTTATTTCTGCAAAGACTTTGGATGCTAAGCCAAAGGTGGTTTTAAGCCTGAATAGGTTTTGTTGATTTACAGAGTGGGGATAGAAGAAAATGTGGAGATAAGCATGCCACAACTGAAATGTGTAAAAGAGCAGTTGAGGTCCTGAACTGCTTCACTGGTTATGTGATTTAATACTCCCTGCTTTGAATGAGATTCACTTTGCACTCTGTGGAGTGCAAAGTGGCTACAGAGGCTGTAGCACAGAGCTTTGTTGTGCTAGATGCATCTATTAATGACTTGCAATTTCCTTATGGGCTATGCCAAAACAGGGGGAATATATAAAAGAGAAGGCAAAAAAAAGTTGAAAAAAGTTTTCTTACAGGATAGAAAAGAAAGGAGGATTTAAAAAATGGAAAGAGAAAAACCTGGCATTTGTTAGTTGACTGTTCATGTTAATCCTCTTTAAGACACATGTGACCTCAGCTGGAAAACCTCTCACATTTTTCAATCTGTTGCAAAGCAGCGAGCTTAGTGACAGTCATAAGAACCTTTAAAAATCTCTGAGTAGTTTCTAGCCCCTCTCAGTGTCACTCTCTGACTCTCTAGGCTGGCACACCAGACTCAGTGACTTGGACCAAGTGATAAATACTAAGCCTCCTTCTATATATATATCAGTTAGTCTGTTCCAGGACTACTGGCTCAAAATGACATGTCAGAAATTGATGTGTGGATTTTAATGCCATTTTTGAAAAGTGACTTGAACAGAATTTTTATTTTTGAAATGGAATTTAATAATTTGTAGTGTGTGCCAAAAAAAAAAAAAACATGCCCTGGATCTTGGCTGTTATTTCAGAGGAGTTATTAAAAGTCCTGGAAGGACAAAGCAGAACATAGTGCTGAAAGCTTTCCCTCTTGAATGACTAAAGAGGTAACAAATTTTAAAAAATAAAATAAGGTCTAATACAATAGATCATTCTGTCTCTTACGTTGTCAAAGTTAGAGTAGGCTCATACATTGTTATTTTCAGTACTTATCCAGATTAATTTTGGTTGTCTTGAAGAGCTGGATTTTACTACCATATACGCCCAGAACGACAGATATGTTCAGTTTTTCTTTACTGCATAGGATTTTAAATATATTACCAGGAAATGTGGGCTGACAGAAAACAGTAATAATATGGCTTATATGGTCTAAGTGTATGGATTAATTGTATGACAATGGTTTTAGGCCTTAAAATGAAACTTATACCTTTCATAATTCAGAGGGAACAACAACCTAGAGAAGAAAAAAAATGGTCGGGTTTGGGGTTTTTATTTCACCATTAATTCTTCTGCATTAGCTATGCATAAGAACTCAAGAGAGCAGCTATCTGCTTGAAATGGTATTTTATGCTGAGCTCAAGTGAAGTTTATTTTTATCCCTTTGGTACTATCATACTGTCTTTATTTTGACTAAATTTTTAACACAGTTATAGTGATGAAATTTGATGTTGCACGATTCCTTTCATATTGTGAGAAATGAAATATGTTGCTGTCTGGAAACACCAAACAAATAATTTATCTTTTCTCAGATCTAATCAATTATGAGAGCTTGGGTTGTTCTGTGCATTAATGCTTCAGTCACAATGATTGCGAGTAAACCTGGTAAACCTATAGAAACTGAATGAGTGATAAAACACAGAAAACATCTATGAAAAGATCTATTTTATCTGATGATTGTGAGATGATATGTCAGGAATTAAGTACAAGGATGTGTTTTGTCATACCAAGATACCACTCTTAAATGAAACTGTTTAGTTCATGCTGACAGACTATTTCCTCTTCCAAACTGATTTCCAGGTTGTAACTAGTATTAATGAATTCAGTGACAATTTTAAGACTGTGTTTTTTTAATTTAAGTGTGTCATCTCTGCTTTCATGTACTGCTTCTCTATCAACTGAAAAGGTCATCTCTAAAATTTACAAGTGAATGTAAATTTAAAAGAAATTTACTTTTTCCTTGTAAAATGCTCCAGTGAGAATGATTTAAAAGCATCCTGGAAAGTCAGTCATCATAAACTGAGGAAAAGCATTTTGGGAATATGACCTTGAGAAGTCTGGGGACCTGGTTCACAAATCCTACTGCCACTATATATTTTTTTTTAATTAACTAACAGTAAAGCAGTGTCTGACTGCACTTAGATAAACCTTAAAGTGGGTGATATATGAAAGAGAGAATTTACAAAGGGACAGTCTGTGAATGGAAGCAGCCAGGCAGGCTGTGGGTGTGGCCATCAATTTATGCACACAACTGCATTTTCAACATAATTAGCTGTCTAATTGAGCATTATAGTTTAACTGACACATTTAAACATGTAATTTATTTGAATGTACACTGCTTGTAATCTATTTCTAATGTTTGCTCTTCAGGATGGCATCAGACTCTTGAAGAGGAAATTATCCTTCTGATGAACAAAAAAAGATCCAAGGGTATATTGAGAAGACCCGAATGCAAATAAATTTCCGTAATTTGAGATCAGAAGGGGAGCATGGAAACAGAAAAGCCATGCAGAGAAAGTTAAGTACTGAGCATGACTGTAAAGACACAACTTAATTTCAAATACCAGCACTTCATTTTTATCAGGCTACAGTGAAAATCTGACCGGTTCAGCTGGCACCTAGGTAAGAGGGATATTGTAGTAACTGAGAGGTTTAAACTGCACATCTGTCTCATCCCAAGGAAAAAACCACCCTTTTCTCAATGTGATGGATTTTGCCATATAGATATGGCTGGTTTTTTTCATTCCTGAACAGGGACAAGGGCACATCACCCATATTCTGTTCAAATATACAGAGTAGTCTGTCAGCAAGTTGCAGGAGGAAGGAACAAGAATTTCCTTCATTTACAGTTGCACAATCCCTGGTGTGCCAAAATTTCACTCTCTGGGTGATAGCTGAGTACCTAGACATTTATTTTGGGGGGAGAAACAAACCAATACATGTTTGGTTTTGTTCCCAGGTGTTTTGGTTTTGTTTTTCTTTCTTTTTTTTTTTTTTACCTTTACTTTTGGGATTTATTTTCTGAACAAAATAGTGGCAGATATCCTTTAAACCCAGCAAATTTTAGTAGTTGCAGCTCATTATGTACTTTGTGGTGCTGAGCTATGAATCTGCTGCTTCAATTACAGAAACTGGCAACAGACATGAAAATCCAGAACACAGAGGCTAAACCATTCCTGCTTTTTATCTTTGGAATTACTTTTGCATACTTGGACAATTTTACCTTCTAAACAAAATGTAGTAACAACTAACATGAAATGTTACTGCCAAAATAGAGACGAAAACTACTTTTTCAAACTGAGGTTGGCACAATTCCTGGCTTTTCTCCTCACCTTTCCCTCTGCTCTCCACACTACCAAGTAATTAATTATCAGAAGGGAGAAGAGAAATTAAATGCAAGATCATGCAAGTAGAAATAAAAATGTATGAGTCTTTTACCCCAGGATGAATTCACTTATTAGGAGATCCTGAAATTTATAGCAGTGGATTTTGCATATCTGGATATATAAGGTAGAATAAGCTCAGAAGATAAAAATAAAACACAGTATGTAAAAGGATCTCTGAAATTTGTATAGGTTCCCAAACACATGGATGCCATGCGGAAGCCAAGAGGAAAGGGCACACTTACAGGGAAACTGTCTTTGTACCCTTCATGGGGAGATGAAGGGAGAGTTAGGAAGATGGATTGTGACTCAGCACATTGTTTCTCATTTCCAGTTTTTAGACAGAACAATTGTCAGGAAGTTGAATTTCTATTTTGATGCCCAGGATGTGTCAGAATAGCTGTTGTCAGGAGAAGCAGTATTGGAAATAAAATGAGAAATGCATTATAGAAAATAAAATTCTTTACTACTTTGACCTTTCAGTCCTTTACATCATGCTCTGTGGTGATATCCTCCATTTTGTGAAGAATAGCAAGGCTGTCCATACAAAGGGGAGAGCACTTCAAAAAGCTCCCTACCCTGGTTATGGGATTTGTTGGAACTTCTGGGTTAGTGCCTCTTCTATTCTCCCTTCATGATAAAGAAGCAACAAAGCCTTTCCCATTTGGAAGGGGAGGACCAGTGGAAGAGGAGAATCAGAGAAATTACTCCCTAATTACCTCTGATAGAGTAGTTCCTATTTTAATGATATTGCTCATTCTTGCTCTGCTTCGAGAAAAACAGGAATTCCTGTCTTAGGACTCTGAGCTGACTCTGCTCTGGTGGGAAGCAGGAATGGCACCAATGCCAAAAGGCAATCTGGGAACTGCTGTCTCCTCACCAGAATTTCTGCTTGGCTGTGCACTTGTGTGGACACACAAAGTTGGCTCAGCTGGCTGGTCATGTCCTCCTCCTCCAACGTGCAGAGCTGGCATGGCCTGGGGGGCAGGCAGGACAATGAAAAGCTCTGGATTAAGCTGCTTTGCTTGGTTGAGACATCTGGGATAATGATGTGTATCTGGATCAAAGACTGAATTCTACATTATTCATGAAGATTCACTGAAACTTGGGCATTCACTGCCCCCTGGAAAGGGCCATGTAAAAATATGGAAAATAAAAAGAAATTAAAATGGGAATGGCTCCTACTTTAATTCAGACTTTACTGAGTGTGTGTCTTCAGGTGGAAAAAGAAGGTGAGAAAAAATATCAAAAACTAAAATAAAGCAACAATGAATGGCAAGATACTCCTTATGTAGCAGATCCATTGCTCTCATGCCTGAGTATAGGCCTTTAAATATATGTTGTTTTCAAAAGCTGAATCGGGCTACTTTCTGTAATCTCTCTGAAGGGCTTTATAAATTGAACATAATTATTAATGAAAGGTATATGCAGATCTTTCTGCTTAACCTATACTACTGTCCATTTATTTCTTGTTTAAATTAAGAATAAAAAAAGCCTACATAGTGTAACCTGAAGAGAAATTGATACAGGAGCAGCTCAAATTTTCCCCAGTTCAAATTTCTGTGGTATTTTGACCTATTCTGCAGGAAGTGTTTGTGTGATTTACAGTGCAGCATCTTTCTGTACTCCGTCTCTGCAACTGTTCTGCCTACCACAGAATACCACAGAATACACAGGGAGGTGCTGTGCTACTCGAAAATGACCACAGTTAACTTGGCGTGCTGTTTTAACTAAAGTACAATTTGTATTTTGATTCAGCAGATGGGTACCTAGTAAAGAAGATATCTGTATATTCAGGGTTGCATACTCAAGGGGAGGGCCACTTCAGTGTGGGACAGATTATGCAGTGGGAAGGATTTGATTTAGCTATAGAGACAGCTGACTAGATATGTTTTCTACTCTGAATATTAGCTCCCAATTTCAGTGCTCTCTCTTTCTTTGTGTGTGTGTGTTAAAGAGGAGTGAGAGTCTTTTATTGTGTTGAATCCCTCTCTGCCACCATCTCCTGTGAAGGGACTATTAGGGCCGCGAAGCCTCTAGAAAAGTGTGAACAATACTGATTATATTCATTTATTTTAAGGCAAGAGCCCTCGAATTGTGCTCCCTTACAGAGTCCTCTCAACTCTCCTCTTTGAAGTGCAAGCAAGGTGTTAACAAAGAAGGATAAAACTCTGAGGTTAGTGTGCATTTTGTTATAAAAGAACCTATGATAAGAGTAGAAACACTTGATAGGAAAGCGTCCTCTCTTAATCTTTGGACTAGATTAAAGGTGGAAGGGATGGAGAAATGCTGTAAGTGGTGCATTATACATAGAGAGGGTTGGGCTCTTGGTTGTTGCTATGTGTGAAGCATGAGTTTGAAATGTGCTTAGAAATCCATGTCAGTAATTTTTGTTGTCCTGGAGACTGAATTTCTCAGGATCTGGGTAAACTGTACCTCCTCACAAATGTGGGGAGGGGGAAGAGGGCATATTTCTGGCATGATAGCTGTTTTGCACAAAATTTTAAAGTCTAGAAATGTCAAGTCAGAAATACCTTCATCAAGCCCACACATTGTGTCCATCTGCCATACATTGGCTTATTAATCTTCTTACTAAATGTCACAAAACATGGTAAAATTACTATGCTCGAATAGATGATGTCTCTGAAGAATAGATTGTGAATGTGGAAAATAGGAACTTCACATTCAAAGTAAAAACAGAGGCTGACCTCAGCACTAAAATGCTGCTCTCTTTTGAAGTAATATATGAAGCTGCACTAGTTCAAATTGCTGAAGCTCCTTGGCAGTGCTCCAAGCAGGTGCTTTTTCTGATGGTGTTTCTAATACTTCAAGAAGACAAAGTATGTGTATTTAGATGCCAATAAAATGATTCCCTGTGTGATCCACAGGCTGCATTTCAACGCTAAACTGCTATGACTGTGTGAATGATTGACTGCCAGTCATTTCTGGGCAGGTATGTGCTTTTGCTTATCTGCAGGTTAAATCCCTTCTTGTGGTAAACTCTGTCATTGCTTCCACCCTTAACTGAGATGCTCCTGTCCATCTCTATTGATGGAGATGTTGTGACATTACTGCTAAAGAAGTCCTGACCACCCCAGAGTTCATTGACTGAAGCCTGACCTTGCTGTATTCAAGATCTGCACAATGCCCCAGCCAAGATCTGTTTGATCTCCAGACAAAAAAAAAAAAATCTACATTAAATGGACCTAATGGAAAAAAAATTTGAGTATTGCTGCATACGGCAATTGATACAGGAATGGGAACAAAATGGGACCTACAATTCCCATCACAATTATTCTTAGGTAAGAGAGTAGTTTTCTGCTAAAGAAAAATCAAGTAACTTTGTATATATTCTCTATCTAGTCTAAATTGTATGCAGCAGAAGGGGAATGAGCTTGCCCAGTCTGGTGGGATAGACAAGTGACTTTCTGTTAGGGTGGAAGTAAGGAATTGGGCTTCAGAGTACAACAAGGGATCTGAAAGGTTTTCACACTTACTGGTCAGAAAATTAAAACATTGTTTAAGTTCTTGAATTCTCCTCTCCAAGATTTTGCATAGATTCTTTTCATAACAGAATTCAGCAGCTGTCATACCTGTGAACGAGATAAGTATCATTAACCCTTGAAAAAAAATATTATTTATAGCAGAAAACCATAATTCACAGAAAGTGCAGCATCTAATCAAATAGAGTAATGCAAATGGAAAATGATACTGTATTAATTGTATGAAGAATATAATAAAAGTGAATATGGACTTGCTAAAGAGCCAAGGTTAAATTTGACAATCTATGCACTTGTTTTAGGTTTTCTTCACATTACAAACTTTTATCTACTGTGAAGAATTCTCCCACAAAAAATGGGGAAATGGGTTAGAAAACATTCTCACTGCTAATTCTGTCTCTATCTGAGTTTTCCAAAGATTTGTTTTTTCTGAAGTACCAATTAATTCTCTTCACATGCCCAGCCTAGCCTGAGTCATCTGAAATAAAATCCTGACTCTCTGAAGCTGCCAGCAATCTTGCCATCATGCTAGGTATCTGGCACATGCATTTTTAATGGAAATTTACCCTGAGGTTTTGATTTCCTGAGTGCCATGAGGTATCTCAGTGTGTGCATCCAAAGGCTGAGGAAAAATAACATGGGGACTCTGAAAATTGTTGTCTCATTCTGCTAATGAGAAATACAAACACAGAGAACTCAAGAATAATATCTATGTGCAGCATTGCTTAGGTTATGATAAGATATATCCTGAATATGAAAAATGGATTGGTATAAAACACACTCATATTTTCACATCCACAGGGCTTCAGTGAAAATTGGCTTTCTCTCATGTGGAGCTTTCATGCTTGATACAAGGTGCTAATGATTCCTGTCTGCTTAAAAAAGATCCATTAAACTGTCAAACCATTCAGCTAAATTCATCATGTCTTTTGAAATAGAGCTTTAATAGTGAGAAAACTGGAGGGATTTCTGAAATCCCTTTTTCTTTCCTTCTTTTCAAGCTGAAAATTGACTGGCAGCTATCAGCAAATTGAAGACAGGGAAACTTTCAGAAGCATTTGCCTTCTAAACTGCTCTTGCTTGCAGTCTTTTTGAGATCAGATTTTTATTTGCTTCCTGCATTTTGTAGGAAGGTCTTGACTGAGAATACAAGAAAAAAATTGAATTGCTTTTGGATTTCTTATAGAGGTTTTATCTTATTTTTAAAATCTTTGAGCTGGATTTCATTCCTTCTCATTTTTTTCTTTTGCTGCAAAATATGTTTGTATCCAGCACAAAGTGGAATGCAAAATAATTGAGTAATTTGTAAAGTCTTGACTACAAAATAACAAACCCCCCAACATTCTCAGTAGTTCCATTTTTAACTAAAGATTTGACCTGTAGCAGAGATAACAAAGTATTTTGATATTCTCACAGTACTATGTTTGCATCAAAACTTTAAAAACTGTCCCAGTAGACTGAGATTTTTGTTATTTCATATTCTCAATGACACCTTCGTTTTTAAATGCTTATAGATTTTTTTCCCCCCAGTACTAGTTAAACTCCTTCTCAACACTACAATAGGAGCTGAAATCCCCAGTCAAAACTACTCAGTGTTAGATGATCTACATGAAACAAATACTTTTAGGTATTTTGTCATCCTTTGACATTTGAAACCAGACTAGTGCCTTTCTGCAGGGCTGCTTTCTGAAGCTCACAAACAACTTGGCATTATACACAGAAGACTCAGATCAGTTTTCTAAACAACATTTTTCATGCCATGCCACCCACGTGTAACAGTCTGGGGCTTTCCTCGCCTTTTCAGTCTTGCTGAACTTCCTCTTTTATTTCTGTTTCTCCAGTCAGCATGGCAATGTGTGGCTGGAGGCTTGACTTGTGACTCTTTGGATTTGTTTGATGCAATAAGCTGATAAGACAAATGCCTGGAAACGTTGTCAAGGTATGCTCTCTACATCTAGAAATTACAGAGTCTTTGTGGGCTTGAGAATTGGGAACTCCAGTTCAGGATTGAACTTTCGGTTCTTCACTTTGCTGCATTCCTTGTAGCATTGCCATAAAGTTGAATGCTTTGTGTGTATTTTGTAGCATTCCCCAGGGGAAATACCAGAATTGTAGCTTCTTTGGAAAGATACAGCTGTGTCCAGATGCTGGCAAAAACTCTGTTAGTGTGTTAGGCAGGGGTAACACCGTATTAGGTGTGTTCAGCCCGAGGTACTGAGGTATTGTTATTCCCTGTGATGCTCAAACCCTGAAAAGAAGAGATGCAGCTGGCCAGGAAGGTTATTCTCACTGTGAGAGGCCACTGATGGCATTCAGGCAACCAGTCTGGGTTGCTGGATCTTCTGGCTGATGCTTTAGCTCTTTGCAGGGTGTAGGACTTGTAGGCTTTTCTGGTAAGGATTTTTGTTTGGAACAGCCAGTGGATAGATTGCTCAAGGCTGGTGGTGAGATTCAAAAGGAAACTTTCACAGTGATGATCTCAGTTATGCTCTAAAATGTTTGTTCAGGAGAAAATGTCTATGGGTTGGAAAAAAAATAACCAGAGAGAAACAATAAAAAGGCTATGCACAATGCCAGGTGCTATTAGAGGTTGAAGGTTTATTTTCAGAACATATTTTTGAGAAACATTGCTTCAAATAATTTCATCAGTCTAAAGAAAATTGCACCTTATACCTTTTTGTTCTGCTTTTAGAGTGAGTTTTTATGGAAGAATGGGGCTGTTCTGAGTGTTGGACAGGTTAAGCCCTGTGCTTTCACAAAAGCTCTTTGAAAAGACACTGACCATTGTTTGTTGTGTTTGCATAGTGGTCCCTTCTCTGTGATGAATAATTGAAGTAAAAGTGGCTGGTGAGATACAAATAATAAGAAGAGATGTTGTGAGTATACCATAAGTGGGTTCAGCAGACAGTTATGACCCTCTTCCAGCTTCATGACCTCCTCAGGACTGAGCTCAGTTGATGGATAATTCTCATGAAATTCCCAGAATATAATGAAAAATCCCCCAACACCATATAAATATTCCTTATCCTGAGTGGAACTAATAATTGGAAGTAAGGAACTCAAAGGAGAAAAGCTCCTATTTTTCTTATTTTTAGTGGATAGCATTGAGAAGCTGTGAAGAAGAAGTACACAAACATACCCTCTGGGAAGGCTACAAATAATGAGATCACCAGCAAGCTGTCAGAACTTAGGAAAAGGAGTTTTCTGCATCCAGCCTTCCTCTGGTCCTACCTTATAAATTTCCCTGGGAATTACACAGAGTCCTAAGCTTTGCCTGTGTGCTATCCCCACTCCACTGAAGGAGCCATCACCCTTTTCCCTGCGTGGGAGAGTGTTAATTGCTATGCCCAAAGGGGAATAGCATGTATTCTTCTGGCTAGCAATCCAATGCTATTTGAAAGCCATTATACTGACCAGGATTTGCAGTGGATGGTTGTTACAGACAACTGGCTTGCTGGGAGCTGCCTCGGGGTTGTCTGGTTACTGAGCCTTTGGTTTGATCTTAGAACCAACTTCCTGTGTAAATAAAGGGTAAACATTAGTTAAGAATGTCTACCTTAAAGTATCAGATGTTTGAAGATGTCATGTGCTTCTTCATTAAAAAGCCTTTGAAAATTAAAATAAAGGTCACCAGCCCAACTCAGTTCTCTGGTTAATGCTTTTTGCTGGTTTGATTTGATGCAATTGCCTAATCCTATTGGGAGGCAGCCTGCGGAACGTGCACCAAGAGAAAACATCTTGGCACAACGTGCCACCTAGTCCTGGCTTTACTTGTCACTAGTGCCATGGAAATTGGCTTGGTTTGGACTGTGGGGTGACAGGGAAGGTCCTGTCTGCAGTCAGACCGTGCAGTCACATGTGGGCTGCTGCACAGGGATCAGCTGCCAAGGGAGGGATCAGCTCCTGAGCACATCCGTAGGTGGAAGCAGAAGTAGGATATGTTCAGAAAACCAGACAAGCACTACTCGACTGCCGTGCAGTCAAAAGCTACAATCACTTTGATTTTTACCTGTGTGCATTTAAACCAGATAAGCTTTGTTAAAATGCCTTCTTTTATCTCAGAGCTAACTGTTACAGGTGAGTTATAACTGAAAATATGAGGCTTTAAAAACACTCAAGTTTGACAGTTGCAGCATGTTGCTAGTCCAGTATTTCTTCTTTCTCACATAAATTTGAAAGCACATTTGTGCTCTGAGCTCAGCGCCTTCTTTTTGAAGGATAAAATGGTTTAACTGGTCGTCTTTTTACTTCCAAACCTAGGTACTAATTAAGCAATACCTGTAAGAGCAGTAACTGTAGCAATAACCTCTCACTACACTGATCTAATCTGAAGCTATTAGCAGCTGCAATAGTTATACCACGAAGAATTTTCCCCCTTTGGCATATGTTATAAAGGCTGTCCCTTGATTAGGTCAGAAATGCTTGAAGGCTATTGATTTTTTAGGAGGAAGCACCTCTTTTTAACACTTTAATTGCTCAGTTTGAATTTGAATGATCATGTAAAGTAAATGTATTTATGCATCCGATTATCTGGTCAGAGGAGCTGGGGGGATTTTTGTGTTATCAGGGGTAACCCAAAAAAGCCATTCTGATCCCTGAGCTGTTGGAGATCCTGTGCTCTGGGGTGTTGCCCTGCTTCTGTCACACACTCGAGGTGGCAGCGAACCTTTGCAGCGCATTTTACACAAAGTGGTAAAACGCGCTGGCTCCTGGCATCCTGCTCCTACTAAAATGCCTCTTCCATGGAAATTACGCCTTTGTGCTCCTTAGGCTGACCGGGGGGTGTTGCTGAGTAACTCGGGGTAGCACCGGGGCTGTATGGATCCTTTCCGATGGGTCCTGCTCCCTGCAGAGATTTCCAAAGTAGTAACACGGACGTGGGAGAGGCGGACCAAGTGCGACACTGAAAGTTCAGCCCCTGCAAACTGAACTTTTGTTGAGAGAGTTTTTCGAGAATGAAATTGGATTAGACCCAGGAATGACGTATCTTGTTTGATTTATTTTCCTCGTGCTCCGACGAGCTTTATGTTTAGGCAGGCTTTTGTTTCTGGCTCTGAGCTGCTTTAAAAAATTGGGAGCGTGTCTCGGGGTGTCGAGGGTGATGTGTTTGCATTGATTGGTGAGGTTTGGCTCGAGTTGCTGGCGAGTGCTTTGTTCTTCTCACCACCCCCAGGTCAGTTGCACAACATGCCCCCAGAGTTTAAAAAGGGAAAAAAAAATAATAAAAGGGGGAAAGAAAAACAACAACCCAAAAAAAAAAAGAGGAAGAAAAAAAAAAAAAGAAATGCTGAGTAATGCCAGAGGTTTCTCAAATGGCTGATGCAAACCTGGAGAATTTGCATCATCATTCAGCTGGAGTAACTTGGTATGACAAGAGCTTAAATACAAGTCCATGCGGAAGCTGAGCTGGTTTCCAATGATAGGGCAGTACCACAGTGTGGAAACGCAGGTGTTCCTGTGCTGGGCTTGGATCACAGGAAGGGCTCACTTACTCTTTAAGAACTTGTTACCTGTGTGTAGGAGCAGCTGGAAAGACAAGAGAAAACAGAGGAAGAGACAAAGTAGTTGGCTACACAGAGAAGGGAAAAAAAAAACAAAACAAAACCTTCAGTTTCTGCTAAAAACTTTTCAGCCTGTGCTTGCCAGCAGTGTGCTGGTGGCACTGTAGCATGTTTAGGAAAGCTGCTGTGCCCACGGTCTCTAATGGAAGCTACTTGCAGGGACGAGCTAATGGCAAGTTGTCCTCTGTGGACAGTGGACAGCCAGCCCGGGAGGGAAAAGTTGTGCTGAAGAAGAAAGTGACGCTTTTGAGGGGCATATCCATCATAATTGGCACTATCATTGGAGCTGGCATCTTCATCTCTCCCAAAGGCATCCTGAAGAACACAGGCAGCGTGGGCATGTCCTTGACTGTCTGGACAGTGTGTGGTATCCTCTCGCTTTTTGGTAAGTCCCTGAAAAGTTTCTAATTGGTCTAGAGGGGCAGCCGGTGAATTATTGTGATTATTTCTCTGATTTTACTATTGGATAGGAAGTGAGAGTGCAGAGCTTAAGCACCAATGGGACTACAGAAGGTCCGTGCTTCACGATGGATTTGTGGAGGGTGCAAAAATTTCAACCTCTGTCCCTCTGCTCCCAGCACCAGCTGGTGAAAGCTGGGAGCACATTTTTTTTTTTTTAATGAGTCCCCAAAGGAACAGGAAAACCAAATGAGCATTTTTCCCTGTAGAATGTGGTGTATGTTTTTCTCCTGTAAGATGTATTTATGGTTTGCTTGTGAAACCCTGGCAGCTAGATGAGCACGCTGCTAGATCACCACTGAAATGTTTAGACAGCTCAACCTAGTTCCCCAGAGGCAAGAGCAAGGTCTGAGAGGAATAATTCCTACTTTATGTAAGCTGCATTGCATGAAGGGGAGCAAAGCAATAATACTAATAACCCCTCTTGCCAGCTCTTCCTTCCTCACCTGTGATGTTGCTTTGAAAGATTGGGCTACAAAAAAACAGTGTGATGGAAACAAATCTGTCCTGGGAGTTTTATTACTGCTTATTGCGGCAGTTTTTGTTAATTCTTTGTATTCTTGAAGAGTGCTGAATTCTGAAGAAGTCCAGTTAAGTTGTTCTGTACACAAAACCCTCATTCAGAGTGGAAAACCCCACCCTGGCCTCTGTGGGACAGACGGTTCATTGACCTATTTAATGAGTTAATCTCAAAGAAACTGAAGAACTAACATGAATATTGGCTTTATTTAAAAGGGAAACTGCTTGTTTACTGGCAGGAGGTGAAGAGAACAAAGAGGGACTAAGTGTCTACTTAATAGGTGGAACATGCAAATACCACCTTGTAAATTGGCGCTGAGCTTAAAAGAAATATTCTTTACAGGCTAAACACATCCAGGCCAAACAAACAGTCAAATAAGCTAGGACAAATTTACGTGAAATGATAAATGTATGGGTACAAAGTGCAGCATAATCTCTTGTACAAATGTGGAAGATCTGCCTGCAATAAAATTCTCCTCCTTTCTCTAAGCAAGAAAAACCTCAGATCCAATTTGTTAACCCTGTCAAAAGACCTTGGTCATTTGAGTTACTTAACCCAGAATTTGCTTAAGCACTGCATTTATGGCTATACCTTTAGTAGTAGTAATCTTTTGGCTGTGAAATAAAGTGTGTATCAAAAAAAAAAAAAAAAACAACCCCAAAAAACCAACCCCACAAAAAAAACAAATCAAAATTTAAAAAAAAAACCCTATTCTCCTTTATCAGACAGATTTTTAGGTCCCTTTCCAGACCTCTAGATACGAAGAACTGTGTAATTTGGCACAGCCAAAGATAGTATCTTGTTCTCAGAATGGACCTGTTACAGTTTGTTTGTTTTTTGGTTGTTCTTTTTTTTTTGTAATATTTTGATTTTTAGTTCCCTTCATGACTCAGTTATAGTTAAATCACACATAGAGGTCACATAAGATCTTGTCGAGGCTGTGTTTATAACATATATTAAAACCCAATTTCATTTCATCCTCAACCTCAAAAGAAGAGGCTGGCAAAAGAAAATGCAGAAACTCCTTTTTTTAATGTGGCTGTAAGGATTCCTTTAAACACATCATCAGGTAAGCTGAAGAATAGCAGATAAAAGTTGCCACATTTTTGCAATGTCCCAAACAAAACAAATGAACAAGGCTGGAGAATTTGTCATCATGTGGTACAGCTTTGATGGGCTTGTACACGTGATGTGGTTTTGACAACTAGTTTTTATCTAAAAGTGCTGTGACATAAAAGCGTGCAGGGAAGAGAGATGAAATGAGTTTGTGTATGTTGCTGATCTTATCCCTGTGTGATACATTGCTAACAAACTTTATTACTGTTTATTACTGGCTTCTCAGAGTCTTCCAAGAGGGCTGCCTCTGTTCATTTGTTGTGGAACACTATTGATGTGTTCCACCTGTGGAGCTGTGAATCCCCGGCTTTGTAACTCACTGATAGTTCCTGACCTTTCACTGCATTTGCAGTACACAAAAACCATCCACCAGGTTTGAAGAGCTGCGACTAAGCCATCCCCTGAGTTTTGTATTGAAGATGTTAGGAGTACTGCTGAGGAAAATTCTTATTCTGCAGATCCCGCTTCCATATTTTGGCCATTTGTTTGCTTTTGACCATGGTTGAGGAGAGGTAATACAGTTTTCAGACCTTCAGAGTTTGAGCCAGGCATCTCTGAGGCTGAAAGGAGTAGATCAGCCTTTGATAACAAGCAAATATGTCAGAAATCTTTCATTCAGTGGTGAAGTTTAGCTGCCTGGGAAGTAGGGTGGCTGGTGTGACACCCCAATTTGTTGTCCCTCTTCACAAGATATTGAGTAGCAGAGCAGTAATTGCAAATAGCTTGTCCAGTGGCTTTAAATATAACTGGATAAATAGTTTGGTTTACTGCGTGTCTAGCTGAATGAATTAAAATGTGGAAAATTAATTGGAAAAAAATCTAAAAATATAAAAAGTAGTTGTGGTACCATGGCAGCTCTATCGTTTAGGCCATAAATGTTTTGATATATATTTCTGGATATCTCTCATGTTGGCATTATTGAATTCTCACAGGTGCCCTCTGCTATGCTGAACTAGGGACGTGCATTAAGAAATCTGGTGGTCACTACACCTATATCCTGGAGGCCTTTGGCCCCTTACCTGCATTTGTGAGGGTCTGGGTTGAACTACTCATCATTCGGTGAGTGTATCATGACTCTGCACTTGTCAGTCATAAAGAAAATTCTCTGATATATGTTGGGCAAAAAAAAAAAAAATCAAATATATTTTGGTCAGTTAACTGTGTTCTTCCACTGTGATTGCTTCAGAGAGTTTAAAAATGCTCATCAGCTTTGAAATGTTCAAGGAGACATGTTTACATACATGGGGAAAATAAGAAAACTATCTGCCACAAAAATTCAATAAATTGCCTTAATTTTACTAAGCTTACTATGTCCATTGATGTCACTAATAATGTTGTTAGCTATACCTAGATATGGTACAGTGAAAGAGAGAAGTCACCTTTACCTTTTTTCAGTCTTGGTGCTACCTTCTGGAGCAATCATTGTTGTCTATGGATACAGGGATAAATCCTGGTGAAATTATTGTCCAGTAGTTTTCAGAGTTAGGGGCACCATGTATGCTTTTTATGTCAGATTGGGCCCTGATTTTTTGTTTTTGTGGAGTGTTGGAGAACGTGACTCTTACTTTGGAAATGACCAAATAAAGAAACACTGCCTTCACATACCTAAAATGTCCAATATATTGCCTTGGTGTGTAAGCCTGTGATTCATGCAGCCTTGGACATTGTGCAGAAGAATTACAATATGAAGTTGCTGAATCATATAAAATAAGCTTTCATAATGTAAAGGGATCAACGTATCAAACCCACGTGTAGCTTCTCTTTTTGTTTTTACAGTTTTTCTGAGTTTGGAGATCTTGAAACACACAGAACAGGGCAACTCAGTATACAAAATGACTTTGGGAATGCTCCATGCCCCTGCCTGAGGCTGGTTAGGCTTTTTTTCCCCTCTTCTGCAATCAGCAGATTAGTCACAAATGAGGCACAAGCATGGCTTCAAATCACAACTACGTTTACATAACACTGACAAGTCCTAGCATACCCTGTTGAGTTTAAAGGTGCTGACGGTGCTGAGTCATTATGAATCCATAAATCCTTGTGTTGTTTCCAGAGGAAATAATTTTCCATGTCAGATGGTCCAACACGACCTCCCCACCAAAACGTAACCTTTGAATTAACTGCATAATTTCCATCGAATGTGATGAAAGGGCAGATGTCTCCACTGTATGAACCTTCTGCCAAGAAGGAAAATCAAGCAGTGGAATGAGACCTATGTTTTCACAGGTCTCTGTGAACAGCTATATAATTTCACATCAGAGAAGCAACAAAACGGAACAGCATTAAAAATCTCCCTCTTAATCTGCACCTTTTTCGGCAGAGGCAACTTATTAACCTAGACACAAACACCAACAGGAAACCAGGCATCATAAATTCCTTTCCTCACAAAATAATTACTTTTTTATGTACAACAGTGTCCCAGGAGTGTTGTATAAATGCTCTTAGTCATCATGATCTGCCCCACACCCAGAAAATAATCATGTTGCATGGGAGAGAACATCAGTGGATTCTTTAATCACCCCATCTGAGAGGCAGCGAGGAAGCCATACATGTTGTAACTTGTGATGAACAGAGCAGCACTGCTGAAACTCTGTGTAGAGTTTTATATCTGACTCCTTCATCAGGAAACTAATTGACTGCTTCCATCAAAGA
The DNA here is from genome assembly GCA_003676055.1 of Chloebia gouldiae. Classification (NCBI taxonomy): domain Eukaryota; kingdom Metazoa; phylum Chordata; class Aves; order Passeriformes; family Passeridae; genus Chloebia; species Chloebia gouldiae. The sequence goes on along the minus strand of QUSF01000048.1, from coordinate 3,029,756 downwards.
ACTTGAGAGCTCTTATTTGGTTATTTTTGTTTTCAGCAGATTAAGTTGCACACACATGTCTCAGCTAGACTGGTTTTTCATCTGAAAAATTGCAGAATTATCACACTCATAGGCTGGTGGAGGAGTCACAATCAAAATAGATATTTCCTTCTCTTATATGTCTCTTTAAAGCTGCTACTTGGCACTGGAGGATACACTTAACTACTCTGCCCACATACCGATTATTTCTGCCTTGCACTGCACACTGCTTCTCACTCAGTGCCCTCAGTGTGAACCTTTTCCTGTCCCAAAGCCAGGTTGTGTGTATTTTATACATATTTATACACCTTTAAAAAACCCCCAGTTACTACCTTTCAAACAAGTGAAGACAGCAATGTGACTGCATTGTCTGCAGAGCTTCACTGTGGTGGTTGCTAAACAAAGGCTGGATGAGAGTATGCTGCCAGGTGCCTGACTTACCTGAGGTATGTGCTGGGAGCCTCTCCTGGTCCTCATCTGGTGTCTTTCCTGTATCCTTGCCCTTCAGTGAAAGCTGGTCGTGCACTTTCAAGCCACTCCTAAGCACACAGCTATTGAGCACTGTAGCAAAAAAGTAAAGCACAGAATCAGTAAGGTTTAGAAAAGACCTCCAAGGTCATTGAGTCCAACCATTAACTCAGCACTGCTGAATCCACCACTGAGCCGTGTCCCTAAACACCCATCTCTGTGGTTTTTTTTAAATGCTGCTCCATTCTTTGAACTTCCCCCTCCACTAATTGACTGCACTGCCAGCAACATCTCCCCTGAGAGGTTGGGAATGTCAGAGCTATTTATTAGAGGTGTAATTTAGGAGCAATGTCTTTAGAAACATAGTGGTATAGATAGCAGTGATTGGTTTTTAAAAAAGACTTTTCCTTGAAATGGGAGGGCTAAATCCAGGTTCTGGGAAAAGGAGCTGAGACCAAGGGAAAAAGTCTGGGACAGCTCCAAAGATCTGATCTTTCATCTGATCTAGGGTACTCCAAAACCGCTTATGGCAGGCTACCTGCAGTACTTAAAAACCAGAGGGCTGGTGATCTTCTGATATTCATTAGAAATATTGTGGTGAGGTAAAGTCAATAAATGTCTGTCAAAATCCAGACAAAATTTGCAAAGCCGTTTGCTGGCCAGTGAGAGGAACATCCCCATGCAGGGCAGATGCATATGCAGCAGCCCTTGTTCATCCATGCAGAAACTTACTGAGGAAGATTGTTCTGTTCTGTGCTGCTCTGCAGCTTGGTCCAACACAGTGTGTGACTTCTGGCTTGAGTCATAACACAGTGAAAGTGGGCTTTGTTTCCAGGGTGCAAACTCCCTTGTGGAAAATTCTTTTATTGTTTGATGGAGAACAGCAACATCTCTGCAGAATTTTTACTCTGTTCCATAGAATTTTTATCAAAATTCTGTGAAGTGAGGTGTTGCAGATTTTTTCATAGGAAATTTGCATGGACTCTTGCTCAGCTCAGAAATCCTTTGAGAATCATATGTCCTTTTTGTCCAACAGTGTGTCTGTGATAAACCACAGATGCCACCAGCTGTCCTAAAAAGAGTAAAAATGCCCTCCCAAATGGAACATGAACAGTAACATGCAGGCATAGGCTAATTTGCTACTAATATATATGTCAGTGCTAAAGCTTCTGTCAAACAATTAGCTTCTCTCAAAGAGAAAGGCTGTATGAACATTATGAGCATTTCAAATTTGTAAATGCAACAACTTGGTGGGGTGTTGGAGAACTTAACTCTTGCTATGAAAAGCACTAAATGATCAAATAAAGAAACATGTCTTTCTTCATATTCTTTTGTTCTATGGTATTCTATGGCATACTACAGGGATTTTTGCTCTTGCCTGCAGTGCTAGGAAATTGTTAGTCAATAAAATGAAAAAATTTCTGTTGGTATTTTAGAAAATCCCATTTGGACTGTCTCAGAATTTAATAAAATACCTGGGTAGATTTTGGATGTTTATTTTAGTAAACCAGAATTCTCAGCTTGAATGAGGTGCATTTGCTTGTGTCTCTGTGGGGTGAGAGATATCTGGCCACTGAAATTCATTGACTGTTGTGCAGGGTGTTGCCCATGTAATCTGGTTCTGGCTATGTTCACTTCAAGTCAGTGAATGAAGATTTCTATTGATAATTTTCCTTTTTGATTATTACCTCTTTGCAACATGGAAGCTGTAAGAGCCACCCTGGTAAGAAGTGTCGCTGTCAAGACCAGAATCACTGAGTAGTGCTACATTCAGAAACTGTGGTACATGTCAGCAAAGCTACAAGAAAGCACCAAAATTAAGGTTCTCAGTTTATGATCACAGATTAATTTTGTGGCTTTGTTTTTTCTTTCACTCTAGCCCTGCTGCCACAGCAGTGATATCATTGGCATTTGGACGCTACATCTTGGAGCCTTTCTTTATGCAGTGTGAAATACCAGAACTTGCAGTTAAACTTATTACAGCTGTTGGCATCAGTAAGTGTCCAATTTTAGGTTTCAGGGGAGGGTGAAGATTATATAAATTGAAAAAAAAAATAGCACACGGAGCAGGTTGTTGCTTGGTGTAAATAATTAATTACTGTGCATTGAATGCCAGGGGCACCTGTGTGACATTTTGCCTGGGCGTGTGTGTTTGTGAACAAATGCAGGAGTGAAAAGAACAGCAGACTTTATCAATGGCAGGGAAAATCTATTGTCAAGGCTGATTGTGTTGCCTCTTGAATTTATGGCCAAATTTTCATTATTTTTGTAGAAGCAATTCCAGTCCCTAAGAGACGGCAAGGCAGTGCCAGAGATATGGAAGAATGATTACCTTCTTTAAGTGCTTTGCTCTACCTTGGTTTTAGGAGGCAGCTGAATGCCAAGCATGATGTCATGAAGAAATGTAGTTCTCTTGTGTGCAGACAGGCAACATGAGGTCATCTTCCCCAGTCCCACTCTTTCCATCCTGGCTATAATCCTTATTGAGGCACTTGTGGTTCAGAAAGCAGGAGCTGAATTTTGGGAGCAGAACATACAGCCTGGTGCATGGTTGTTGCTGGCTTGTTGTCCTACACTTGCTAACTTTGTAGATCGTGTAAAAGGGATCATTTAGGGTTACAGAAAGCCAACATTTGCAGTGGAAAGAGGGACACTTCCCTGAGAGCAGAGGCTTTACAGTGTACCTGGGCTGGTGTGGAGGATGCATGCAATGGGAAGGCACAAAAGATGATGGGAATGGGAGCTTGTAACCTTAGAGGCTTGTTTCCAGGTCTGCCTGGTCACAGGTGAGAATGCTCCTTGTGGGCACACATTGGAATTCAGCTGTGCTGGGAGCGATTGTGGAGTAGACCTGAGCAATTAGTAACAGATTGTTCCTTTCCATTTGCTCAGTGCACATATCAGAAACAAAAAGACTGGAAAAAGGAATTAAGACATGCAAAATGATCAAAGGCCCACAGGAGACCCCTTCAGTTTTGCACAATAATAGGTTCAGATGACTTTTTCTTTCTTCGGGGGCGAGGAGTTCAATTGACATTGAAATTTCCAGTCTCCAGGTTACTGTGGCTTTTTGTGGGAGCTCTCTTGGTAAGATTTCCTTTCTGCTGGGGGTGTTAAAAAATCAGTATGTGACTGCATTCCTTTCTAACTTAATTATGCACAAACTATAGGCTTCATAGGAATAATTGAATTAGGGGTTTGAATTTTGAGGTCAATGACTTTTTTTCAGCTACGTCTGTCTAAAACATTTCAGTGCAAGATAAGAGTGAAACAGATGTTCAGTAACATTAAGGTCACTGAGACAAAAGGAATGTTAAGTGAGGACTCCATCGAAGCGTTTTGTTAATTGCATGTGATTCGAGCACAATAGGTGAACAATTTGAAATATGTTTTTATTACTTTTAATTTAAGTGAAAATCTGTGTGATAAGCCAGGGCTTGGCAAAGTAATTGAACAAATAAGTAGCATCGCAGGGGAGGTGGAGCTAGGCTGAAAAAGTCACAGCCTAAAGGGAGAGGGGAGGTCAGGTGCTCCTGTACAAAGTGGGTCTGTACAGCACAGTTAGGATGAACTGGCATTTCACTGAAAGTAGAGATTCTTGTAGAAAACTTGTAGTGGTGAATGGGGTGATGCTGAGAAAAACAGTGATATGTCAGACTGACGCTTTATTCTTTGCAGGATGCTCTACAGTGGACTTTCATTTGTAGTAGTTCTTAGAACTTCTGCTGCACTTAAGCTCAGGGATCCCAGAGTGTCTGAATCTTATCCTTGCCTGTCAGGAATCAGCTGCTGTGGTGGTAATTGTTATGAATGTTTGGTATTGGGCATGTAGGCAGAGTGATAGGTCAGATTAAGTTGGTGAGCTGGACAGACACTTTGGAGCCCTGAAGATCTTGTAATCCAATATAATGGTACAAAAAGTAGTATTTGTTTCCACTTAAAATTTTAAGTTAATCAGAAAGTGAAATGACATGCCTTTTTTTCTCATCCATACCTTCTCCCTTTTCCTTCCTTGCCTGATGAGGGAGCATGGGTTGTGTATTTGTCTTTATTGCACAGGGAAAGGCAGTGGGATGCACCACTGAACTCTGTCCTTGGCTGAGAGTTTTACCTTGTCATTTCTCATTGTACTAGAAAGGAGAGGGAGAAATTTTGAAAAATCTTCAGGTGATCCCCTGATCCCAAACACAATTAGTGTTATTGAAACAATTTCTTACAGCTGTTTATATAAACTGGTATTAAGATATCCAGCATGGGAGTCTTTTAAACCCTTGCTAGTATTGTAGCCCAATTTTTTCTATACTTGTCACAATATAGCTTTTATCTTTCCTTTTTTTTTCTCCCTGCCTGTATCTCTATTGATGCATCTTAAGTCTATTATTAAAAGGTTAACTGAGATGCATGCAACCAGGATTGTGTTGGGGAGTGGCAAATACTATTGCTTCTCTACCAGCTTTCAAAAAATATTTCTTGTAGAGGGGCTGCAGCCATTCTGCTCCCCACCATTTCCCCTCAGATAAGAGTTAAAATGCAACTACTGGACATGGTGACATTTAAAAAAATCCCCTGTTCTTGCTTCCTATTTATAGGAAAAACACATGCTGGGCACAAAATTCCCCTCAAAAATCACAAGTTCAGAGCAATCTTGAACAATCTGCAAAAACAAACTTTCTGTTCTACAATATGCTGCTGTCATTTTTAGTTGCCTTTATTATGGCTTTTCTCTTTTTACCACGACCAACCAACCAAAATGTCCAAACATTTCTCTGTAGAGAGAAGGATGCTTGTGTGGAGTCTCTTTTCAGAAGCCACAGCTTTCTGAACCTCTGAAGCAAAACCTTCCTGTTCTTTTCAAACTTAGAAATCACTTAAATTCACTTGGTGTTTCTTACGCAAATCTTCACAAGGAGAAAAACCTAGATCAAATACTGGATATGCAGCTCTCAATTTGTCAGTCTGCCATAAACTTTTTCTCACCTTGGTTAATTTAATTGTACGTGAAAGAGGAGCAGATATCTCAAAGACTTTTATTGCACTATGCATTTCATAGACTCATAGAATGGTTTATGTTGGAAAGAATGTTAAAGATCACCCGGTCATGGGACATTTTCCACTAGACCAGATTGATCAAAGCCCCATCTGACCTGGCCTTGAACAATTCCAGAGACAGGATATCTAAGTATTACAACTTTATGAAAATAAATGGCCAAGTAGAGGAGAGAGAAGCTGGATGTGCTCCAGCACAGGGAAGGAGAGCTGAAGAAAATGCAAGCAGGAGATTAGCCCTTCTAACTCCCTGCTTTGTTCCAGCAGGACAAAATAGCTCCAGGACACAAAGCAAAGGGATGTTGTCAGCTTTTGCTCTGATGCTGAAGGTAGTCTTTTTAGGAGAAAGAGTTTAAAACTCATTTTTCTCTTGAAGTGAAAACTCATTTTTTCTCTTGAACTCCTCCATAGTTATTGTTTCTTGACATGAAGAATCATCCTATCACCATGCCTATTGTGAAAAATGCCCATCACTTGGTTTTTAAAATTTTAGAAGTTTAATAATAATAAAATGGTTATAAAAATAGTAATACAATTAGAGTAATAAAAATTTAGAGTTAGGACAATTACAGGACAATAAAAAGCAAAGAATTATGGGTTGGATGCTCTCTGGCATCTAAGCCACTACAAGCATGCCTTGTGAACAAAGGAATAACCCTTAAAAGCAATAGCCAGTTGCATATTCATACGTCTCATACATGATGCATAAATTCCTTGCAAATTAAGAATTTCTCTGGTTTTTGTCAACTCCTTCCCCTTAATCCTGGTGGTTCCATGAAGATGGAGAGAAGGTAGAAGAATGTTTGCCTTTTCTGATAATTTGTCCTGTCGCTGTTATCTCTGTGTGAAGAGTTTCTTAATTATCTTATCCCTTGCTTGAGCTAGTGAAAACATCCTGCATCACAGAGTTTCTATTTTAACATTATGTTGTAATCTAAAACTACATTTAACACACCACTTAAAAGAATTAACACAGCATAACTTCCTAACATTACACATATAATATTCATTTCAATATTTGCGAAAAGCCAATCATAAAATATGTGTTTTTCACACCTATCATTGCAAAAAAAGTCCTTATATTCATATATTGCTTTTTTTGTATCTATTAATTCTTTTCCTAATGGTTAACTTAAATATAATGGTAACAGGAAGGGATAAATTGCACTGTGCAAAGGTATCAAACTCTTCTATCAATATGTATCCTGAATAGGAGCTGAGCCTTTTCCAAACTTTTCACACGGCCTCCATATCAGAAAGCAGATAAGCAGGTTTCAGCCATTAAAAACTGTGAGTCTGAAAACCACTTACCAACTCACATGAGTTCTTGCAATAATTCCTATGTGTATTTTAGGCATTTTACACAGCAATAATATACAGTTTCCCCTCTCTCTCTCTTTTTTTTTTTTGTTTTTTTTTTGAGATGTCTGCCCGCAAACTCAAATAGCCCAAACTTTGACTGTTAGAGGTAAAGTTATGCTCGAAAACTGTAACTGTACAGGTCTATCAGTGCTTGCTGGCAAATGCTCCAGCCCCAAGTTTTATTGGTGTCTAGGTGAGTCTATAATTAGATGCCTTTTTTCCCCTTATCACGGCAGATGTTGCAGATGACACTCTCTACTGCTGACAGTCTTCAGAAGAGCAGTTTACATTAAAATATCTCGTGGCTTGCAGGGATATGCTCTGATATGCTCTTGCAAATATGCTCTGATAGGTGTTTTGTGCTTCCTGTGACTTTTAATTGGCTCATTAGGGTCTGCAAATTGTGGGTATTTTTTTTTTGGCGTTTTTTTGAATGCCTTGACCTTAAAAGTCTGACAAGTTGTGGGAAGAAGTTTTCTTGGTCTCCTGCTGAGGTAATAGTACATACATTCTGAAAAGTAGGCCAGGATGTAGTGCTAACTGCTGCTTCTCCCATTAGATTTTGTTATCCATCTATAGGGGAAGGAAAGAGATTGTGAAAAACATGCTTGGTGTTTCCATTGTGTTTGATTGTTCATGAACCCCATTTTGTTCTCCCTCCACAGTACTCTTGGTTAGGATTCATCTTGTTTTTAGCAACGTATTTAGTTTAGGTAATCTTCTGTGCTCCCCATACAGTGGAGAAAGAGGAAAGAGGAACTTCCCGAAGGTAAACTATCTCATCTGGGATAGGCATCTCACAGAGGTATTGTTATTCATCCTCTGGAGCTAACTGTCTCTTCACTGAGAATGCAGCCACACTCAATGCCCGACTTTTAGTTAGAAAAGTTAGACCGGAGTCCTTCTTTCACTTCCCCTTTGCTGAGAAACTGCTGCTCCTTCTGATATTTGCTGTGATCCCTTATCAAAGAGTCTGCAATCAGTTTCTCTAAATATCTCCAATAGGCCCTGCTCTGAAGAGAGGTGTTGACTAATGGCCATAGTCCCAGAATATAATGTCCTTCCTGAGCCCTGGCACAGCTCTCATCATCTTTTCTTGCTTTTTAGCAGCTTTCTTCATGACTCCACTTCCCCATTGCCTTTCATTACCCAGTTGCTAACACAGCCACTACTATGGCACTGATGTAAGCCCCACATTTCTAGACAAGTGTCATGCACATAGAACCATTAACACTGAGTATTTTATTATAAAATACCATTACTATCATTATTAGTATATAATAAGCAATAATGCATTTATATTATGTAATATTATACTATATCATAAAGAAGACTGTAAACTCTTATGGCCTAATAAGTACAATAAAATAAAATCTAAAAATATAAAACTGGTAACTGGTATTTATAAAAATATAAACTCTCAAATTTTCTAAGCACTTAAGTCTCAGCTCTGCAACCTGAATTATGACTATTGCAATCCTCCAACTCTGCACTTACTCTTATGAAGGACTATTAAAGGACATTTGTATCAAGGGACTTTTTACAAGGGCAATGATAGGTGTCTTGGTTTCAACCAGGTTAGAGTTAATTTCTTCTCAGTAGCTATTACAGGGCTGTGTTTTGGTTTTGGAATGAGAATGGTGTTGGTAACACACTGATGGTTTGTTTTTTTGCTAAGTCCAGTTTACCCCTAGTCAAGCACATTTTTTTCCTGCCTCCATGCTCTGCCAGTGAGGAAGTTCACAAGAGAAATTGGGAGGAAGCTTAGCCAGGACAGGTGATCCAAACTGACCGAAGGGATATTCCACGCCATAGGGCATCATGCCTGGTATATAAACTGGGAGGATTTAAATGAAAGGGCATCTGAGTTGGGTTTGTAATGGGAGTCTGGCTCTGTTCAGTGAGTGATGAGCAATTGCACTGTGCAGCACTTGCCTTTTTTCCTTTTTGTTATCATAATTATTATTAAAATTCACATTATTACTGTATGTTACTTTGTTTCAATTATTAAACCGTTCTTATCTCAACCCACAAGTTTTACTTTGATTCTCCTCCTCATTCCAGTGGTGGGTGGGTGGAGAAAGGGGGGAGTTGAGCAAGAAACTTCTAGGTTTAATTCCCATTTGGGCTTAATCTGTGACAATAGGATGACAGGAAATGGCTTCATATTGGAAAAGGGATGGTTTAGATTAGTTATGTGGGAGAAATTTTTCTGATGTGGGTGGTAAGACTGGCACAGGTTGTCCAGAGAAATTCTGGCTGACCCATTCCTGAGGTGTTTGAGGCCATACCATCAAGTAACACTCTGATACGTGTATCAGGAAGGTGAAACCAATGCATTAGAAAACCTGGAGGAGCTCTCCCCTCTCATGTTACCTACTGTGACCTGTGGAAGGCTGACAGACTGATTGCTGCAGTCAACTTGAGCTCTGAGTAAGCTGGGTATCAAACTGCAGATTCTCTTAGACAAAAAACTCCTCCTTGACATTTTCTTGTGCTCTGGTCCATGCCTGGGCTTCATTTTCTACAGAAGAAATGTATGATATCCTGAGTCTTCTAGGAAAATTAAAATAAGTTAGTGCTTGACTATGCCACTAGATTTCTCTAACTTAAACAGTTCTGGTCAAATAAATATTTTAAATATATTTTGCTTAAATAACAGTTGTTAGTCTTGCTGGTAATCAAGTCCCAGGGAGAGAAGGGGAAACTCAAACAGCACTACTATTAGTCAGTAACCTAAAGGGATCTTTCCAAATTTAAATGAGTCAAGTTATGTCAGTGTAATATTGGAACAACAGAGTAATGAATCAGGGCCCTGGGATTTCCTGTTGCCTGTCAAATATAGGTATACAAGGAAGTAAAAAAGAAAAAAAACAAAAAAAAGTGTTTCAGTCTCAAGTGAAAATTTGCAGAAGTACAAGCGATTTCTTTGTGACTTCAGAACACTTCAGCTCTGAAATATGGTGAGATACAGAACTGAGTACAGATTTTGATCTTCAAGATCCTTTCCTGGCGAAAAAAAAAAATGTGTTAGGTGGTGTTGAGTATATATTGACTTGTAAATTGCTCATTTGAGAGTGGAACTGTCTCTCTCACAAATAAAAATTCTAGAAAAATACATTCCCCCCCGCCCCTGAAATTTTTATTTTATTAAAAATACATTAAAAATGCATTGGGGTCTGAATTACTTGGACTTTTCTCAGTCTTCCATTAAACTCAAACTACTTTCAGTTGAAATGAGAAGATTTTTAAATATTTTTTAACCTTGCTGGTGAAGAGAAACTGTATGAAAGACTTGAGGTAAATCAGTGGGGTTTTTTTTCCCAGGAAGCCTACGCCATGCCAGATTTATAATGCTAGCTCCTACAAACTAGCAAATTGTGCTATTGTGTGTCCTGAGATGTGTGATGTGGCTGATGATTTACACAAACTGCTGCTCTTGGGAGAGCTTGAATTATGGGAGGATTGAGATGAGGAGATACTTCATTAGCTGCATATGATGGCAAGAAAGAGAGGAACATGCTTGACTATCTTTACCTGGAGCAGCAGGGGAAAGAGATTTTTTTTATCTAGTAAAATGGCTCCCATTTTCATTCTTTAGGGGAATTTTTATTTTGTTTTTAATATCTAAACTCCATCTGTTTAAGTAAACTAGAATAAGTGGCACTAAATTATCAGGACTTGCCCTCTGGTCAGTCAGTGCTGTAGGAAATGCTAGAAGATGCTGGGTCCCTGACCCAGGAGGAGATACAAGCAGACCAGGCAAGTTGTAAAAACCTTTCTCACTGATCTCTCCACATGCTTGTGAGCTCCAGACCTGGGCTTTGTTTTCAAGAAGTGAAAGGTCTCTGTTTCTTCACTGATTTTTAGCAAGGGTGGGCACAGTACCTGCACTCTGGCCCCCCTGCAACTCTGGTGATGCAGCAAAAAGCAGGGAGAACATGGAAAAGAGGACCAGAGGTAAAGCAGTTACAAATTCATGTGTGGCCTAAATGAGGGTGAGAAACTTCAATGTAGTTATTAATTGTTATTGTTTTGTGAAAAATACAAATCTCTACTCAAAGCAGCGCTGTCAAAGAAATCTGGAGTGACAAGAGTTGGGCAAATAATTTCATTTATCTGAAGAAGCATCCTGCCAGCCAGTTGTCTACCAGCAGCTGACAATTCTGGGTCAGTGAAGCTGTTATTTGGTGGGAAGGATGTCAGGCAGAGACAGGACAGATGGATGGTCAATGCAGTGGGTGAGGCACAGGGGTCAGCTCAAGCCTTTGGTGTGGTACCTTGAAGGGTGATGGGAGAAGTGGGAGGACAAGAGCTGGAGAAGGTTATCAGGGTGTATTTCCTTTAATGCATCAGGATCTGTTGTTTGTGTGATGTCTCTGCTGGCAAAGAATTTTGTGACAATTATTTCTTTCTGACTTTTCTTTTTCCTCCTCACAGCACTGGTGATGGTCCTGAATAGCACAAGTGTCAGCTGGAGTGCCCGCATTCAGATGTTCCTTACCTTTTGTAAGCTTGTAGCAATTCTGATAATTATAGTCCCTGGAGTTATCCAGCTAATTAAAGGTATGAAATGAAATGTAAATGCTTTTAAAAAGCTTTTATCTTTACCCTCAACAGTCTTTCCCCATTTGCCTCCACCACAAAATGCTTATAGCAGCAAAATCTCTTAATTAGTCTGTGCTTGCTTAACTGAGGCTCTGTGCTGTCACGTCATTGATAAGAAGTGGAACTACACTGGGATGAACTGGAATTTCCTTCAGCATGCCAATGAGCCTATTCTAATCAGACTTGTTTTTCAGAGGAGCAAATGGACTGCTCTTCTCTGTAATCTGTCTTTGGCCTGAACTTTGTGACAGGGAAGGATGTGATTTAAAGGCAGATGCACAGGCACCTCCCCAGAGCACATTCCTAGTCCATGCAGGATGGCTGCTCTGCTGTGCTAGTCCCTAGGCATGGTACATGTGTGTGGTGCTAGAGGAGGCTCCCAATTCACAGAACTGCAAAATCACACGGTGCTTTGGGTTGAAAGGGACCTTAAAGATCATCTAGTTCAAACCCTCTGCAATGGGCAGAGATGTCTTCGACCAGGCCATGTTTCTCAAAGATCCATCCAAAGCCTTGAACACTTTCAGAGCATCCTGGGCAGCTTCTCTGGACAGTCTGTTCCAGTTCCTCATCCCTGTCACTGGGCAGAATTTTCCTAACATGTAATCTAAACATGCCCTCTGTCAGTTTATAGCCATTTCCCCTTGTCCTGTCACTGCAGACCCTTGTAAAGGCCTTCTTCACTGACAAATGCTCAGCTACCTGTAGAGACTTCCCCATTCCAGCCCTCTGAGCATCTGGGAGATGGTGAGGAGCCCCAGGTCACCCTCCTTACAACAAGTGCACAGAGCACAAGCAGCCATTCAGCACAGGGGCAGAGCAGGGAGCCCTCTTGAGTGCACTGATGGCAGATTTTATCTAACAAAAACTGTCACAGTTTTGGGCTATGTCCCAGGGGGATGCTCTTTTCTGATGTTTGCAAACCCTTCCACCCAAGTGAAGAGCACAGTGTCAGTCTGTGCAGTAAGCTCAGTGTCTCAGGGACAGGTGGCTTTCTGTGGTTAATACAGACTCTGACATAAAAGTTTTCCTGTGTAGCACTCTGCTGATTCACTCCTTTTGTTTTCTTGTTTTTCACTTTCTTTCTGGCACTTGCAATGCCCTTTCCTGTTGCACATGACATATGAAATGTGCAAAATTTCTCTCTGTTCCCATCCACCCCACTTTCTCTAGACCTTTGGAGCAGGTCAAACCCAGGTTTCTTTGAGGGTCGTTGTCCTGAAGTAGCACAATTAATGTCCCTGATTCTCCCCTGGGACCTTCTCCTGGTGACAATTTCTCCCTTAACCAAAAAGCCCTCTGCTTCAATGGGAATTTTGACTGAGGACTTAGAAAAAACAGAGTAAAGGGTAGAGGATTTGACTCATTGCTAATTTAACTCTGAATTAAGTTTCTCCCTGCTCTGTATCTGTGGAGGATCATTGCTGCTTAGGAAACCTGGGATATGGTGGGGACATTTTAGAAACAATAAAGCACTTTGTAAATGAATAAGAGCATAACAAAAATGTTGCATATTTGCATTTATAGATATGTAGATAATTCTTACTTGATGTAATATTAATGCAGTATTGATTATCACAGTACAGGGTTACTAGACTCATTTTTAAAGGGTAGAAATGTTTAGGATTTTGTGTTTATTTATCTTATAAATGTTGCTTCTGAATGAAATGCCAGCAAAGTTCCTTCTGATTAAAATGTTGAACAAGTGAAATTTTCCACATCAAAAACTACTGAGCTCATTCTGCTCTTTCATGTTGATGTAAGTCACTGCTGGAAATGACAGAGCAGTGAGTGTCATCAAGCTTTGAAAGAATCTAATAGGTCAAATTCTCCTATTGCATGAATACAGATTCCACAAAGCTTTTACAGTCGTTGGCAGATTATGGCTGCAAGGGTTGGGTCAGAATTTAAGGTCAAGAGCAGAACTTGATGTCAGTGAACTGCTGGGTGATTAAATGGTCCATGATGTGTTATGTTTTTTTTTTTAAGTAGTTATGACCAAAGAGCTTATTTTTCAACATTTTTTTTTGTTTGATTTTGCAGGAGAAACACAGCACTTTAAAAATGCCTTTGCAGGGAATGATGCCAGTATTATGGGATTACCACTTGCTTTCTATTCAGGAATGTATGCCTATTCAGGCTGGTAAGTGGATGAAACTTATATATATTTGTCCTGAAAACAAACATTAATATGCTGTAACAAAGCTATTTATATGAAGCAACGAGTAGCTTCTACATTTTTTTTGCCAAGCTACATCATACAGCTAGGGTAGTTGTCACCACTGTTACATTTACTCAGTGATCACTGTGCAAGCAGCTCTTCAAAGGAAAGATTTTTCTATTAAAGTGTACAATATATAAAGATACACTGGCCACCAAAATAAGCACACCACAAGAAAGGAATATTCTTCATTTTTTTCATTAAATACTTTAATAAAAGGATAAAAGGACTAATGAAGATTTATTTTTATTAAGAAGTCAGTAATTATGTATAAAAAAAAATCTATGATTCTGTTACAAAGTTGTGTGGCCCTTAGCCTTGCTTTGTGGAAATAGTATTTGACAATTAAGAATCAATGAGATTGGTATGGACCAGAAAACAGAATTAAAATCTAGATTTTTTACACTTCTTGGTCTGAGAGATTTGGACCATACTTAAAAGAAGTGCAACTGGCTTCCACAGGTGTGATTGACTGTGAGCAAAGGTATGAGAATCTACCTTCAGGTATCCTGCTTAGAACTTTCAAGTCCTTTCTCTCTTTCCCCTCCAAAGTACACAGGTTTGAAAGGTGCTGCCGCTTCTGGAATCTGCCTTTACAATTTATTCATGCCCACGAGGGCTCCACATTGTGCAGCAGCAGCCTGGGGGGAAGCAAGCAGACTGCAGTGCACAGAGTGGGCTTATTTTGAGATAGCTTTGTCTGCAGCTCTTCCCTTTGCTCTCCATAACCTCACAGGGGGCCACATTCTTTACCTCGCACAAAAGGCGAGCGCTGCAAGATAAGGGGTTTATTTATTTAATTTGAAGGGACAATGGGCCGAGTGTTGGAGTTCTCTGCCCATCTGTGACTCCCTGGTTGCAGGAGCATTATAAATGTGCACACTGAAGTATGAACAGAACTTTATATACTAAATGGCAGCAGGGGAAGAAACCCAAGAGAGTCCTTTATCTGGGATAGATATTTAAGAAAAGAGCCTGGCATTTTGAAGCCTCAAAGAAATAGAATTGATTATGTGGAAAATCTCTACTTTCTTCCCCCTCTCTCCTATAACTGACTCTGTCTCTCATGTCCATACATGTGATGGCTTCTCACTTTTTAAATATTTAACTAAGTTTTTGTATAAAAGCAATTTTAATAGTTCTTTAATATTATTCAGAGTTTCTTTCCTGCAAAATGTTTCGTCACAAATACTGTTTTTCTGTTGCTTCTTTCCCATTTTTCGCATAACAGTTCAAAGCCATGCAATAAAAATTACCTTTTTTTCCCCTTTACACCTTCTGACTTTTATTTCAAGGTCCTTATTTGCCACTTATTAAAGAAATTAGCAGGAAAAAGACCTAATTTGGCTAGTGGTTCTTCCCAGCTGTCTATTTTCTTTGTTATCACCTCAGATCACAGAGGAGCAGACCATTAAGTGGAGTGGCAATATCCTTTCACTCTCAGTTTCATGGGGCTAAATCAATAGCTGAATATGAAGGAGTGTTGGAAGTGTTGGTGATGTGTCCTGGGATGCAGGCAGAATTTTATGCATGGCTCACATGACTGTTAACTTTTAACTGTTAACTTTTAGTGATACTGCTTTGAAGAAAAGCCAAGCAGTATTTCTTCTGTGTGTGGGTTCATTATGCCCAGAGCAAGGGTAGACTATGGGGTATGGAAAATGCTGGCTGAAAAAGGACAAGTGGGGAAAAGAATGCAAGGAAACATGTCTTTGCATCAATAAAAGGACTGATGCTGGGCTATCATAGAATGTTTTGGGTTGAAAGAGACATTAAAGATAATTTTGTTCCAATCCCCCTGCGACTAGACCAGGTTTCTAAAAGCCCCATGCAACCTGGCCTTGCACACATCCAGGGATGGGACATCCACAGCTTCCTTGGGCAACAGGTTCCAGTGCTCCACCACCCTCATTGGAAAGACTTTCCTCCATATATCTAACCTAAATCTTCTTCTGTGCTCTGTGCACTAGAAAGTTTAAAAACAAAGAGTGATGTTTCTGCATAAAGTGACAAAGAATTTCATGTGCAGTCACAAAACCCCCTATTTTTAAAACACCACGAGCCAGCGTTAACTTGTTCTGCTAACCCAGCTCTTCTCCAAGACTTGTGATGGGGCAAAGCTCCCAGATTTTCTGGCAGGGAATTGCCAGTGGTTTATTCAGTGCAGCACTGTTGGCTCAGGTGCCATTTGTCTTTCTGCACAAAAGCAGAAGGCCAGCATAGGTGCTGTGTTGACTGCTCGCTTTCATTAGACACGATCTGACTTTGAGCCTGTCTCCGAGCCAGGCACAGTTGTGATCCAGCCAGGCACAGACCGAGTGCTAACAAATGTAGAACAGAGGGTTCAGTGGCCTATGGTTGCTTTGTATGCAGGGCTGTGCCTGGTGAGCAGTTCCTATGAATTCCCATACAGAGCTCTCTCTTGAATGCTGCTGGAATGTGATCAGAGTGCAACCTGTGCTGGAGGTTGTGCAAGAGCATGCAGGGCTAGCAGCCTGTGTTTGGGATTCTATACAATAAACTGGTGTGAAAGTTCTTGGTTTAGGAGGGGTTTTTCTAAAGCTTCAGTTGTTTGTATTGTTAAGGAGCCCTCACTGAGTACTCTGATGAAACTGTAAAAGGCAGCCAGCACAAATGGAATATAAAGCTTGAAGTGTGCATGTGTCTGTGTATGTATGGAATTAGGATAAACCATTAACTGTGTGGTATGTCAGGGGAAAAAAAAACTTAATTACACATGATTTTACATAGTTACTGTATTTTTCTTTTCCTGCTTTGCTGTCATTTCTGAGAATTCCTTTCCTGAGTGTGGGGATAAAGGAAGATTAAGTATCACACTCTTCTAAATCCAAACATGGGCCTGCAAAGCCTACTGTAAATAACAGCAGTGCTTAACTAAAAGAATCTTCTTGATTCTTAGTGAGAGAAATACAGAATAAAAATATAAAAATATAAGGATAAATCTTATAATACATTTTATAACTATTTTCTAGGTTTTACCTCAATTTTGTTACCGAAGAAGTGGAAAACCCTGAAAAGTACGTACTTAATGTTTTGCTTGACTTTTGAGAAATGGTAGTGAAATTCAAAATGTTATAAAATTAGTGATCTTCAGAAGTTCTGTATGCTGGTCAAGCTGCTTGCCTTCCAGCAGATCTGTTTGAATTGCAACTGCTGGAATATTTGCTATTTTGGGTCTGTTGTGACCTTATTATGTATTCTGCTTTTATCTGCACTGAAAGCAGAAAATTAAGTAGATCTCTAGGGCTCTGGTTCTCCCCCTCAGGATACAAGTAACTATCAGTGGCTCCTTTCAGTGGAAGTTACTGATAACCTGTCAGGGAAATCTTGCCCAATAAACTTATCTGCTGCAATATTCGTCAGTTTTGCCGTGTTTAAATATTAATCAAATACAGTTCTACTTGTTTTAGGTGTCTCAGAGATGTAGGATCTTGAATACACATATGTCACAAAGCATCCAATCTAATTAAACTGAACATGGGATATGGGTTGGAGCCTGTTTCCAACCAGGATGAATACTCCCACATCACCTGCCTGTAAAACATGGAAAGTTTTCCTGTTAGGGAGAGTTTGATTTGTCCCATCTATTTTGGTAGATGTGCTTTGGTACATGGGGCCAGTAATAAAAAGCTATGAATGTTTTCTAAAAGGTAGAGAAAATGTGCCTTGCCAGATCAATTTATTTTCTTTGAGGAAAAGAAACTATTTACTTGATAAAGAAATTAATGGTTAAATATAATTTTCTGAGGTTTTTAAAATAAGATAGCAGGCTGGGTACCAAATTACTTTTAAAACTTATTATTTTAAAGGGAACCCCAGCACTGTACACTCAGATAATATAAATTTGAGACATATAGGGAAAGAAAACCCTGAGCCATTGATTGGGAGCATGCAGACGATTTATGTTGGTTTCTTCAAAGTCTGAACCAAACCTGGTGCTGTTTCAGAGATGTTTTGAAAATAATTTTCAGGAAATGGATGATAAAACATGAGGTTGATAGAAAGACTGGCAGATTTCCATTGTTTCAGTGACCTTGAGATGTGTTGTGCGTTAGCAGACTCTTGGATGTGATCTGGATATGTAGAGTTAGATTTGTGTGACCAGAATCTGAGACCAGACAAATGCAGGTAGAAAATACTGCATTAATATTTGTGAATAATCATGATGACAGATACCCTTGTACAAATGGGTTTTTCACTGGTAATCTTCAGTTCTGATAAAACACCACTTTAGGAGCTGAGGTTTAGTTAAACATGATTCGGGATGTATTTAAAGTGTGAAGATGCTGCACTTGGGGACATGGTTTAGTGGTGGACTTGGCAGTGCTGTTTTAATAGTTGGACTCAGTGGACTTAGACCTCTTTTCAAACCTGAAGGCTTCTGTGCTTTTTAGTCATTTGTGTCAGCCAGTGGAGAGCAGCTAGCTAAAGATTCCCAGGCCTGGGACACACATGAACTCAAGCTGGGCGACCTGGGGTTTAACTACCAAGGATCTGTGCTTATATAAAATCATGAGAGGCAGACACTAAAACCAAAAGACAACCTACAGGAGGATTTTTTACTTTTGAAAAATTGTTGTGTGACAGACTGATTTTAAATGTGAAACTAAATATAGGTGTGAAGGGATTTTGGTCCAGGACATCTACTACTTCAGGAAATTATGCAGAGATATGTTAGGAGCCTAACATATCTTGGTGGTGTAATTAAATTCAGCTAGAAGCAATATAATTTGTAAATTATTATGTGGTTATCACCAATACTGTGTGATCTTTTTAAATGTGCAGGAGTTTACACCCTTTGTGACTTTTCAAACAGTTCTGTGTCTCTGCAGTTCTTTTAACTGGAATTTTTGGTAATTTTCATTATAGCTATTTTTATCTATGTTGAGTTTTTATTATTTGAGTCTGAGGAGTGCCTATTTTTAGAACATTTTGCTCTCTACTGCATAGGATAGAAAAGCATAGTTCCTAATTTTTTTAAAAGCTAAGCAACCCTTTGAAGCATGATATATCTCAGCTAAGAGAAGTGGTGCTGGTTAAATTCTGATGTTTTTTGTTCCATTGCAGCTAGGATATGAGGGAAGGAGACAGGCTTTTTCCATCTTGGGAGAACTTCTCTGTTCTCCAGGCTATCCTTGGAGAACTGCTGTAGTTATGTGTGCTGCTAGTGAGGATGTAGGACTGGAGGGCAAACCACATAATGTGGTTGGTTTAGTGTATTCCAGGATGGCTCTGGAAAAAACCCAGCTCAATATTACATGTGCAATATTATCACAAGGCTCTTAAACCTTACCTTCATCACTCTGCCTCTCGAGGCTGCACTTTGAGAGGATGAGTAGATGCCCAGTTTTTACAATCTCTGTGCTAAGGTATAATATAGAATAGAAGAGAGTGGAATTTTAAGAATTGTTAAATAAGTGGCAGGTGATGGTGGGGCAGATGGATTGTTACTATCTATACTGACAGAGACTTCTGCACCACCTGTAAATGGGGATTCTGGACGCCCTTGAGCTGAAATAAGCAATTAAGTGAAACATTTGGAATATATTTTTTTATCTGGTTGCCACCTGTGAATGGCTCTGTTGGAAAGATGTCCTGAAGCAAGGCCTGTTCCACCACTGTTCCCAAAGCTACAGGGCACAATGCAAATATTAGATGAGCCACTAATTGTCCTACTGCTCTAATCTATTAAGACTCAACTGTTTTTTTTTTTCTTTTTTTTTTGGGTAACTTAAAATGCTGTCTGTCATTCTTGCTGTGGGCCTTATGTTATAGATTGCACTGAGCAACCAGGTCTAGTGGAAAGTGTCCCCACCTATGGCAACAAGGTTGGAACAAGATGATCTTTGAGGTCCCTTCCAACCCAAAACATTCTGTGGAGGTGGGCCCTAGAATATATCCTGAGATATGCTGAGAATGTATCCTGAGGAAAGTGGAAGCATCTGCTATTAGACATTAAGTTTCCCAGATAGGGATTGCATTTCTTGCTGTGGTATATGGCACCAGGAAGACCTTTTGGAACATGGCATGTGTCACTGGGAATGCAGAAGAGAGGCAAGGAAAGGGGGATGCTTATGCCCTTGCCCAGTCCCCTTTGTGCTCCAAGCTGCTGTTTGTAGAGGCAGGAAGAGCTTTGGAGGCTGTGGGAATCTGTGGAGGGGCAGCTGCCTGCCCAGACAAAATAACCCACACTTAGGTCTATTAGTAGGATAAATACTCTGGGTCTTAGACACTGGGGTGCCGAGGCAATTTGAAACCCTGAAGAGGGAGAGCAGAAACAGAGACAGTGAGAATGAGCAAAGCAGGGAGCAAGCACCCTTTATAGCACAGAAGGGAGAACAGAAAGACTTAAAAATAATCTCAAAGTGCATGTGATTGCTTTTTGAACAGAGTTTTGGAAGTAGCGTTGAACTCTCACTTTGGAAATGCTGCTGTTCCTTCTTTTGTGTAAGGACATTGTTATAACCCCAATTACCATAAGATGTAAAAGTAGCTGTTTCTGTCTCTTGCTAAACCCCCTTTTGATGTCTCATTTTAAAGCCTGAACTCATTTCTTTATTCCTCTTTGTTCAAGCGCTTCTGTCATGCAGCTATTAGTAGGACCTGAAGAAACATGAAGTTAATGTTTATTTTAGAAGGAGATGTGGTTGCAGTGTTAATATACAATTTTTTAAAATAGCCTGAAATCATTTTATTATCAAGAATATGTGGAACAACATTAAAGTGTGACAACAAATTTCTTTTTCTTTTTTTGAAAACTATGCTTTGCATCAATAGTCTGGGTCAATAGCAATTGTTGTTTCAAATAAAATATCTAAATAATCCTTGAAGCAGAACTTCACCAAAACAAACTTGTGCAGCCACATCACCTTCAGGTTTGATCTTTTTCATTTTCTTACACTATAAGGATCAGTCTCAAGCTGAGATCTATTGTTAAATAATAGGTGAATGGAGGAACAGCCAGATCTCTGAGAGAGTTTTTCATCTGAAAATTGACAGGAGCCATGTTGTCTGGAGCAGGAAATTTAGAGGACTAGAAATCATGCATGTTGAACTCCCAGACTCATTTCTTCTGCATAGTCTTTGATCTCATCTGTATGCTTGAGCACTCACTATTTACTCTCAAGAAACAGGCTGAGGTTTTTTTCAGTCAAGACCCTGAAAGCAGCTCCTGCCTCAAGAGCACTTCCCTTTTCCCTTCCTATGCTGAGCAGAGTCTGGTATCACTGCTATAGTTCATCGAGTATTTTGGCAGTCTCTGGATGAAAAGATAACACAGAATTGTTTTCACATCACAGCAACACCTTCAGAGCCTTGTCAAAGTCAGAGCCAGGTTGTGTCAGATGCTGGCCAAAGAGAATCCCACTTTAACAAAACTGAGCTCCATCCTCACTATGATAATTGACCTGAATGCTTCAAATTGTGAAGATTAGGCTTTGTTGGAAGACAGAGAAAACATTCTTTTATTTTAAGGGGAGGGATTAGACTCAAATTCCTTACTGACTTCAAGATAGTTTCTCATCAAGTGAGAAACTTGAGAGAGACGTTAATTTATAGCCCTTGTTTTACTAAATAGTTTTATTTCTTTGGCAGTGTTGGTTTTTGGTGTTGTTGTTGAACTTAGGAAATATTTTTCATTTACAGAACAAAAATAATAGAATTTCAAAGGATGTCGATTCTGAAAGCATTTTACAGCATAGATTACTTTGCAGTTGGCATAATCCTTTCTTTTTTTCTCTCTCAATCTCTTTTTTCTTTCTTTTTTTTTTTATTTTTGCATTTCTCTCCCCCCACCTCCCCCCACCCCCCCTATTGAACCATTTCATTTGCAAATATTTCATTTCTGTTTGTAAAATAACTTTGGTCCAGCCCAGGCAATCTATCATTGTTTAAAAAATTACACAGTGCGAAGAACATATTATTGAGATGTATAGTGTTTATAAGTGTGGTCTCAGATTGATAAATCATGTCTTGTGCTGTTGAAAAACCAAGAAATGAATTGCTTTGCTGTGACCTTGGGGTCTGAGATCAGTCAGTTTGTCTATTAGATTTTTTCCAGTGTTCTTCTCACTTCATTTATTCCTTCTTTCCCAAAACACCAAGAAACCGTAGCTGTACAGCAAGTCACCAGAGCTTGATATCATCAGACATTTTGTAAAATCAGGATATCAAAATGTTTGATAAAATCTATTTTTATACTGTTTTTAAATAATGTGAACGTCATGTCTAGCTAATGTAGCTAATGTGTGCTGCCCATTCATTCTAATTATAGAGTCAACTTTGCATCTATGAGGACTGCATGAGAGAAATAAAGTATTAGGGGTGTTTTCTTCAGTCTGTCTGAGCATTACAGAGGTGCAGATGGATGGGAGGGGAATGGTGGCTAAGATGCTACAACTCTTCCAGCTCCCTTGTTATTTGTAGCCGTCTGATTTTTGGCACTTCTCATTAAAATGCAGCCACCTACCAAAGTCAGTCAGAAACTTGAATTGCACTGTTGCTCATTGTCAATCTAGCCACTGATTAGGGATCAAATTAACTGAGAGGATGCAAACCTTTGAGATTTCTGCCTCTCTGCTTTTTACGTTTTTTTTTCCTGTTACTTTATAATTTAATGACAAGATTTACTCTGAAGATGAATATTAATATCAGTAATCTTAGACCCTAGAAAGGTTTATCTGCTTGGAGTTTGAAATCTTTCTTGTGTCATTATATGCCGCTTATTCCTAAAAGACTCATTTGACTCCAATTCATTTTCTTCATGTCAGGCTGCAGTGCCAAATATTCAGTGCAGAAGTTATAGGATTACATTGTGATATTTGACCTGAAGATAATCAAAAGAGACAAATGCTAATCTTTCCAGTATTTTGTAAAGCCCATGTGAATTCATCAGATTACCTTAAAGGGAAAACCAGGTCAGTTAAGTGAGCATTTGCATTTTTTCCTCTATATATTATTTGTGTCTTGGTATTTTTTTTTGCACTTGAATACTTATTCTTCATCATAGAGTGAGTATATTCTAATTAGCCTCCCCACAACTATTTTTATGTCTCTTTAGTAGAAGTTTTATACTTTCTAAATTTGACTGTATCTAACAGCATTCCAGTCTGCTTAAATTCTCTCAGTTATCTGGGAGGCATCTCAGATGAGGTGTCCAAACCTGGTGAATTCAACAATTTCTACAGTTTATTTGTGCCCTCTGTAAGTGATAAAATTGTGTTTTCAGATCTAGGAAATCATTTAATGGGGAGCTGAATCTGCAAAATAAAGAAAATAAATTAATTTACTAGCTGAAATGTACTTTCACGAAACCAAGCATGATTTTGCTATTTGTAGTATGTATGAAAAACATTTAATTAAGAATGTAATTCAGTAGTATTTGTGTATGTTTGAGAGAGATAAATAGACAATTACTAGCTCTCAGGGGAGTTGACTCACCAGCATGAGACTGTTCTTAATAAAATTATCCTTACTCTTGCTTTTTTGCTAATCTTATTAGTTCCTTACTGTTTGCATTACTTACATCTTCACCTCATTAATTATTGTTTCTTTTAGAAATTACTAATAATTAATTTCTGAAACTAAATATTTCAGTCTTGGATGCATGTTTTTAATGGGTTCAGATTTCTGAAATCTCAGTATGGGAACTAACTTTTTTCCTTTCATAAATTTATTTTAGTCTTTTTAGTTGAAGGACGCCACTCTTGCTGGAATTTGGAAATTCTCTTAGGGGTGGGACCTGAATATTTGGAGTTGCTTTGCCTTTATTTATATTCTTTTTTTCCACTCTTAGTTTGGGAGATTTTAGACCAGGTTTCTCAGAGCCCCATCCAGCCTGGCCTTGAATACTCCTGAGTTCTGCCTCCAACCTTTCCTCTCTTCACTCTTGCACTAGTTTGAAAGCAAGTCAGTAAGATATTCCACATCAGATCTACAATTTAATAGGAAAATTAAAATAAATGCAAAAACAAAACAAAACAAAAAGGCTGAATTTACGAAGTATTTCCAACCAGAGGACGAAGTGAAACTGTGATTTTTAACTGTGTTAGCAACTTGAGTTAAAAATGGGGAAAGGGTCAGATGGAATTGACTAAAATCCAAATAATTGTTGGGTGGGTTTTCTTGTTTTTTTTTTTTTTTTTTTTTTTTGTTAACTTCAAATACATTGGACTGGATTTTTGGATTTGATAATGTGGATTATCCTGTAGTCTTGTAGTGAAGACATTTCTTTGGCCCTGTAATTTTTGAGAGTTTCAACATAGTAGCTACCATATATAATTAACTGAGGATGCAGATTCGGCCCTTCTTTTCTTATTTTCCTTGTTCTTGGCTGTTGAACACAAATTCCTCCTGCCATACCTGAGTGTCCCCTGCCCCATAGGTCATTAGGTCCTTCTTCACAGCAATGCTGTGTCACAAGAGAGAGGGAATAGAGAGCACAGCTGGAGAGCACAGTGAAAGCTGTGCAGTCTGAGTCTGGAGGGATCCAGATAAATATTTTATGTTTTTCATTTTTAATTTAGCTGGACAAATTTTCCTTTATAACAACAGTGAGCTGTGCAGTCTGAGTCTGGAGGGATCCAGGTGTATGCAGGAAACCCTGCAAATCCCCTTTGACAGATGCACCTTGTGTCTGAGCAGTGCTCTGAATTCACCAGAGCTGGAGAGGAAGGCAACAGAGGGTCTGGGAAAATGACTCAGTGCATGAATTCACCTGTCACAGGCTGATCACAGGGAGCAAAGGCTTCAGCAGCAGGGCTAACAAAAGGGCTGCAGCTTTCATTGGGCACTATTCCTCTTCCTTTCCTCTTCAACAGGCAGAGGCAGCCACTCTGTGTCCTTGTTGCTTTCCAGAGGCTGTGTGCTTTCCTTATGCATTTAGTTAGGGACTGACATAATGGATGTTGTTACAGTCTGAGGTGTTCAGGAATGCATACGTGACACACATTCAGTACATATTATCAGATAATTCTATTTAGTTTTCCTTTTTAAATTTTTTTTCCTTGCTTTTTTTCACCCCCCTACCCCATTTTTTTGGATGCTTATATCACTGTTGAGTCCTGTGGTGAAATTCTACACCATGGGAGAAATGTTCCTCAGGTGCTGTTTCTTAACCCCAGTTTAGCATTTGAATTGGTTCAGCTGTCTTCAGGTTTTTCTAACTCCTATTTTCACTTTATTATCTTTCTGTTTCATGTAAAAAAAAAAAAAAGTGATGTTCTGTTTTGAAACTGACTGTAGTGAAGGGTGAAGAGCTACCTGTGGCAGGGTTTAAACTGATATGCCAGTCAATATGTGCAAATTAGAAAAGAGAGTGATGTAATCTCTAGTGTCTGTAAGGATTTCAAAGATGTACCTTAATCATTAATTAAGACAATAAAGATGTCTTATAAAGCTGCAGTTGAGAAGACTAATAATTCACTATTGAATGAAGCAAGGCAAGGTCACTTGTATAATTGCCTGTTCTAACATTTATATTCCTTGTATAAAATTCTCCTACTCGCATAAAAGTTGAGCTGAAGGCCATGGAAATATACTGGACTAGGCAATGCAGCTCTCATACATAAACTTTTGGGCACACTGAAGAAACACAGTTGCTGTCTTTTTCTATGTATTTGTTTGATTTTTATTGACTGAACTATTGTTTCATACAGAGTTAACTTATAGCACATACCTGGCATGGCTGCTGGAGAAGAGGGAGTGGGAAAATGGCAGAATAAAAATGAGTGCTATAGATGCATGGTTAGATATAGTATTGCTGTGCTGGGTTTTATCTGTGGATATGTATGTTCAAATTATAGTGCTACCTCTGCTCTTTCCCCCCTAATTGTCTGATATAAAATCTTATTCTAACTCCTTTTATGTCTCAAAAATGTAATAAGGACACCACCAAGACATTAGAAATCAGGAAGGTAGTCAATACCTGAAAAATGAAATCTATTCAGCAAATGGAGGTGGAGGATGGAAGGAAAAAGATAAATTGTAAGGGCAGAGAGTGTAATCTCATACTGCTATATACCAGGACCAGGGGTTAGTAGTGGTTCTGTTCTCTGTGTGCTGTTGGGAGGGAGGATAGTAAAGCAGGATGGGAGTGCATGCTGCCTGAGGGATTGTCCTCCTCTAAGGCAGATCTGCATTAAGGCAATTCTTCAGAAGTCATTGCTTTGATATGTTTGTTTCTGTTTATGTCGACTCTGTGGCTTAAGATAAAAGAACCAACTTGAAATGAGAATTACTGAATTAATTCCTTCACAATTCTGGAGACAATTGAAACTTTTTGAGGATTATTTGTTAGAACTGTTTGATAATTGTAAAAATGCATCACTGGGGCAGGATCCTACTGCAGGAGAGATGGGTGGGACAGGTTCCTGCAAACTCACTGGATGAATGGACAGGCAAATGCCTGGGCTGCTGTGATGCATGTCCTTATCTCTTTTTTTATCCAAGGCCAGTGGAGAAAGGGGATCTGGACTAATCTCTTCTGAGGGGATGAGGACTGAGCAAACTGGTCAAGGGGAAGGTGTCCCTGCTCATGCAGAGGGTTGGAACTGGATGGTCTTTAAGGTCCCTTCCGACCGAAACTATTGTAGGACTTCAGTCTTTTGATTTTTACAAGTGGCTGCTTTCATTAATTCGTTGGTGACAAGGGTGAGGTTTTTCTTGCAGTGTACACAGAAGGGGCAAACATCTGCATGGAAGTGAACACGTAGGATCCAAGCCCTCAAGAGGGTTTTCCTCTGCCAAGCCTGTGGCACCTCTTTTGAGGAAGCAAAGTCCAGGGAACTCATCTGGAGCTTCCTGCCCTCCCTCCTGCTCCAGAGGGGAGGTTGTCCCGGCTGCCAAGAATGTGGCTGGCTGCTGCAGAGAGTCCTGCAGCCACTCTTGTTTCATGGAGCTTTGTTGTCCCCAGGGTGTGAGGATGTGACCAGTCCCTGTGCTGGCCCTGTCTGTCCCTGCATTGGCTGTTCAGTGTGTGGTGCATGGTGTCGTGCCACTGCACAGAATATTGCTCCTTTCTAGCCCTCGTGGCTCATTTTGTTTGCCAATGTGATAACCTGCTGAGTGTAAGGTTTGTTTTCTTTCCTGTTGCTGGTTATACTTTTTTGTTTTTTAAAATCACTTCTGTTTGTTTATGTGAATCATGGTTACTATGAATCAGCTCTCCTAAGGAAGTAAAACAAATGTTTATCCATGGTCTCTCTGGGTAGCTGGAAAAATTGCAATCTGCTTTACCAGCAGGGTAATGTAACACAAAACATTGTAACCTTCGAATTTTCCATTGCCCTGGATTTTCCTTAATTTTCACCAGCTGAAATACATGCAAAACTGTTCTAACATCTATTTCTGTTTCACTGAGGGACATAGCAGTACCTGTACAGAAGGGTGACAGTTTTCTCTTTATGGGGAACTTAAGTTGCTCAGCAAAATATTCATGGTAGGAATAAAAACCCCTTGCAAGACTGATGTTCTGCTGTAGAACAGAGTGTATTTTACTGGAGAGATGATGGGTTTCTCAGAGCTGAGCAGCTCTTCTCTTGGCCAGCGTGAAGGTTCCATTAGACATTTTCATTCTCTTTTGGTGGCTCATAAGCAGGAGGCCTGACTGACATGACTGTAAAAGTGATGGGCAACAGTGAATTAGGAGTGGGTAGAAAAATGAGTAAATTCACTAGGGTGACAAGTTCCACTGAGGTGGTTTGGAACAGTCACTGCAGCTGCACCTCACATCTCATGTCCTGGGTCCTAGGGGTGTTGCACTCTTTGTGAAAGCAAGTATGTTTTATAGGACTTCTAATGTGGGTGCTGCTCTGCATTGTAGATAAACCTCTCCCAGATTTTTCCCTTCCCACTTTAAAACTGGAACCTGGTTTTGTCTGATGTTTGAGCTTTTATTAATATGTTTAACAATGGCATTAGCTCTTGTGGAGGTGACTCAGAGCACTCAATGTTTTGGTCTGAGGTTTAAATCTGTGTTTCAAATAGCAGTGACATCTCACTGTAAACCCCAGTCGAAACCATGAAATTCCTTATGAAATTGTAGATCAGCCTTTTCTCATGGGTACTGTCAGTGTTGGTTTATAGCCTGGATATAGAGAAAGAGGCCTCACAGTCATTTATCCTGGTATTTGTGAGAACAAGCCACCCCCACTACCTATAGTTAGTTATATAGGGCACCAACAGCTGCTTTAATTCATAGTGCAGTGTTGTGATCTGTATGAGGTGCATCCTCTCCTGGAGCCAGAAGGGAATGACCCTCTTCTGCCACTTTTTATTTCCTTTTCTTTTCAATGCTGAATCTCAAAATTGAGGAAGAGCAGAGTGCTAAGGCAGTGTTAGGTAAGCAGGGTGTTATACCAGCTCATGTAGCAACACCTTGCTTGCCATTATCAGTAAATCTTTTATTGGAGCACCATTAGGCTGATGCTGGCTGACACCATCTGAGAGAGGTGGTGAGATGACTGTCAGAGAAAGTAAGAAAGCATTTTTTACTGAGATAAGATACAAAATCGAGGACTAAAATACAAAACAATGGGCAAAAAAAAAACTTGCAAGGGCCGTATATTCTTTATTGCAGTCATGCACATCAGATTGGAATGTTATCATGCACAAAGAGTCATTAACACATGCCATGCCACCATGAATAGTTGGCATGGTCAAAAGTCCAATAGCAATGGTATTACACACACAAGAGAAGGAATGTGTTCCATTTACTTCAGCCAGCACAATAACTCACTCTAACACAATTTTTTTTTTTGTATGAGACATTAAAGGGGGTTCTCTTATCTGATTTTTCATCTTTAAGAGGTAGTGAGATTGCTGGCTTGTATTTAAGATATGTAATAGTCATATAAAAATGAGACAATTTGGCTTTGTATGTCTTTCCTGCAGATGAGTACATAATTTCCTGTGTTACAGCAGAATTTCCATCAGGGACCACTGATCTTACCTAGTGAATGCTAAGATTGTCAATCTCCTGCACACCCCTTCACAGCATGGTGGCTGATTTTTGTGAGTGCTTATGGGTGTGCAGATGTTCTGGGAGCAGGTTCTGGTCACTTACAGTGTAGCTTACACATTGATATTTGGCTGTGAATATATTGGAATTTTAAACACATGGTGACAGTGATATTTTCTTTATGAAATTGCTATTGATAACTAAGTGACAATTAGGGTTTTTAGTAATTTAAATTACAGTACAGCCCATATCCATTAAATGTAAACTAAGAGGATTTATATAAGATTATTAACACTCCAGGGGTGCTCTGAAGTGAATAATCTGCATTTCACAAGTTGTGGTGCTGTGGTTTATTATGTCAATCCTCATTCACTTGTAGCACTTGCTGTTGAACAACTGCTGTTATTTGCATCTTCACCTTGTCATTATGTTTTGTTTATTGTGAAAATGTGGACTATATAATAACAGTATTTAATTTTTTGAAGTATGATGGAGTGGAAAATCCTTTACAAAAATAGTGTTGATACCCTCATCTGAAAAGATCTAGCAGCAATTTAGAGACCCCCTCTACAGATAATGAGAATGGATAACTGATAGGGGCACTCTGGTATGACAAGAGGTTTAACTTCTGTGTGGGGCTATTTTAAAGAAAAGAAAATTTACATTCATCCCACACTGTAAAGGAATGACAGGCACTTCTAGATTATCGTATCTGTTTATTACAGGAAAAAACAATTGCTAAGCAAAACCAGATAAACATAAAGATTTATCCACAAGGAACATAGAAGACCATGAAATTCATTTTCCTTAGGCAAAACTCCCATTAGATAATAAGCTGCTTGTGAGTCTAAGGAAGAAATATTTCAATGGATGTGAAAATAAGCAGAAATGCTTTAGGATTCTTTCTTGATGATTGTAAAAGTCATGAGGAGAGACTTTTTCTTAGTTGCAGGCTATCCCAGACATGAATAGATCTCAGCCATAGGCTACCTCAGTTTGATGTTAAGTGTTGACAGAGTCATGATGCTGTTCTAGAATGACCCTGGAGCGCAGTGAATTACATATTTTCTCAGTTTTTAAGAGCATAATTTTGCTCACAGAGGCCCAAAAGCTGACATTTGCTTTGTGTTTATTTTGTTTACTGAAAATATGTCTTGCAAGCACTGTTGCTAAACTAACACATAAATTTGTCCTGTTCCCCAGAGCTGGTGTTTTAAAATGGGGTCCTGCAAGAAAAATGAAGACCGAATTTTTAGCAGGATCTGTTGCAATCTATAGAAAAAGGGGTAATGATTTTAAACCAAAGGAGAATAGGTTTAGATTAGCTATGTGGAAGAAGGGGGATTGTAAAACAGTGGAATGGGTTGCCCGGAGCAGTGGTAGATGTCCCATCCCCAGAAACATTCAAGGGCAGGTTGGGTGGGGTTCTGAGCACTCTGATCTTGTGGAAGGTGTCCAGGCTCTTCCCAGGAAAGTAGGGAAATAGTACATGACATTTAATAGTCCCTTTCAACCTAAACCTTTCTATGATTATCTAGGTTTACTTTCAAATGCAGATGTCAGGGAGGCTGGTGCTGGACAGGGTGCTGTGGAGTGCCAGGGTGCAGGGATTTTTGATGGAACCAGCACATGGTCCTTTTAAGGTGATGTTATGTGTCACGATAAGAGATGGTGTGGTAAATTCTGTATAAACCCTCATTACCACTTCCATTTTAAGATTTCAGCATGGAAGAGTAGGGCATTTTTGCAGAGGGTACACTGAACAAAGTGCAATTGCAAAGATGAGTCAGCCTTAAAGTCCTGAGTCTCATTGATTATACTGTCCAAGATAATTGAAACAGACTACTAAGTTTGGCTATTTCATGTCACTGCCAACTGCAGGGAACTTGATTTGCAGCAGAGTTTCAGGATTAACTCTCTAAGGTTATGTTTAAGATTTCTCAGTTTGAACACAGAAAAAAGGAAACCTCAGCCTTACTGGCCATTTTGAAAATCGTGCATATTTTGATTCATGATATCACTTCATCAAAAAAGACAAGGATAAGCTTTTCTCCTATGTCTGTGATTGTAGTTTCAGCATTATGAAGGTTTATGAGAGAGGATTTCAGCTTACTATTTCCCTACTCAAAGCACAGAAGGTAATAAAATAGAAAAAAGTTGATATTCCCATTTGAACTCCATTCAAGTGCTTCCAGTTACTGTGTGCTGCAAAGGCATATTTAAGCTCACATTTGAAGTTTTCTGGATTTCTGTTCTATGTCAGAACTCCTGCTGATTTATTTCAGCGTGCTATATGGGCTGTCCCACATCTGTAGGTGCACTGCTGGGCTGTCCTTAGCAAGACCAGAATTTCCCTGCTTTCTGCAGAGAAAACAATTTATTGGCCAGATATCCACCTTCATGGCAGTGCAGTATTGTTAAGATATCTCCTTTTAATTTCATTTACACCTTTTTGTATCTTTAAAAGTGCTAATGCTTTAAGGCACCTGCATTTACCATTTTTCTCGTTTTGAATTCCTTCAGAAGAAGAGCCTGTCCTGGTAAATGATATTTCAGTTTCCATGGTGCTCCTTATTAGGAATAGCTGCTCTTTTCATCACCAAATGGTTCAATTTTCATTCATGCTGAAATATCAGTGGTAACATACAGCAGCAAATTGTTCCTTTATGATCCTTGGCATTGTGGAAACTCTCCTGCTCAATATTAAATGTCAAGGAATTCAGCAAGTATGAAAAATCTGGCTCCTTTTATGCACATACCCACAGAGACATACGCTTTTCCCTCCGTGCTCTGTGCACCTAAGCATTCACCTTCCTTTATTAATGTAAAGAGTCATTAATATGCTACCAGTGATGCTTCCCAAAAAGTCCAGCTTTTAGAGGGGTTAAGGGGGTAGCATCCCTTCCTGTACCTTCTGCTGGAACTGAGTGAGGGGTTTTGCATTCAGGCTATTTGTTGCCAGACTGTGAGAGTGAGTAGATCATTTTGGGAATGATAGCAGCCTTGCCAGCCTGCTCCCTTTCATTCCTCAAAGTGCTGCTCTGCCATTTGCCCTGGTCCAAATTACAAACCTATGTTGTTGGTGTAGGCAATAGAAATGCACACAGACCAAGGCTGGGCTCTGCTTCCACCCCAGCCCTGCTCCATGCAAGCACTGAGGTACTCGTGGGAGTGTGGGGAAGATACTGTGGCAGGCAGCACGTTTTTTAGTGGGATTCCTTTCACATCCACTGTGATCTCTTTCTCTGGCCTTGATATTGTTATGCAGTAGATGATGGCTTAGGTTTCTCAGCTATGTGGCCTGATAGGCACATTTCCCAGATCAGGTTCCCTTGTTTATAATTCTAAATATCCCTCACTCCCCCACTGCCAACTACTGCCAGTGGTCCATCTTTCCTAAGAAAACTGATCCTGTCTGGAGAAAGTAGACACTGTTAATAAATCAAGTGCTCAGGGAATTAATATTTTCAAATTGCCAGGAGTGTCTCTGGTAATAAATTAAACTACTTTTGTACACAATTACTTCACTTCCTCCCTTTTCCATTTATTTAAGTCAGGCAATGTGTTGGTATAGAACAGTTAAGAGGAAGTTAGATTCCCCTAGACCCACTAAATAAAGCAGCTTGGAGGAAGAGCTTTGGATTGTGCCTCTTCCCCTTTCCCCTTCATTTCCATACAGGAGCTGGGTGTGGGCAGATATTTTGATTTTACAGCCCTGTGCCAGGTTTGTTGTTATGGATTCCTTGCCTCCAAGCAAGCAACGTGATTTACAAGTGCTCTCACCATGATCTACACTACTGGCAGTACTGGGAACACTTCCAACAAATAGACCTCAGAAGAAAATAAACACTGGAACTTTTTGAGAGAGCAGAGGTGCTCCTTTCATCTTCTGGCTGGGAGACAGCTGGGCAATAAAGGTAAAATCGGAGGTTTTGTCTCTCTGGTGGAAAAGATCACAAAACTTCCTCGAGGACATTAAGGTTTCCTACAAATGAGATAAAAGGAGGGTGATGTTAAATGATGATGTAAGATAGAAACATAGAAGTCATTAATCAAACTCGGGAGTGACAGTATATTTGTATTTGAACCCTCTGAATTTAGACTCTGCTGCTTTTTAAAAGGCAAGCTTTTGAAAGAGCCTGACAACCTTTTGACTAGGTTAAAAGTTAACCTGAACCTCACTTTTATTGCAATGCACTAGGTAAATAACCATTGTCTTCTGGGCATCTTCACTACCATTTCAGTTCTGAAATGCAAAACGCAGATCCTTTGCTGGATATCCTGCATTTCCCAGGCACCTGGCTGTTCTCTGGTTCAGCCTCCCAGGCTCTAATAGGCACACTTGACTTCCTAGGGTAGGCCTAGTTCCCTGCAGGTATGACTACAGCAACAGGAAAGAAAAGGAAGCTCCTTGGGACTTTCAGGTTCTCAGGAGGGACGTAACTTGGGGTGAAGTTACAGTGCAAAATAAAAGCCACTTTTGGTTATTCACAGTCTTTTGGAAACAGTCGTAAACGCTGTACAATAACTTTTCAGCTGAGGTAACATGGAAATGTTGAACACTGGCACTTGATATACTTATGGAAATAGAGTTGACTGAGAAATCACAGGGGGTGATGGATATTTTGTGTTTCAAGTCTGTATTCCACTTTTTCTTTTAAAGAGATTTTAAAAATTAGCCCCCATAGTAGCTCTGTGTGCTGCCTCTTGTGCTCCATTTCTGGCTCCTAAGAGTGCTCAGATGCCTGCTATACAAGACATGGCTAAGCAGAGACAGAGAAACTATTATTTAGTTCTGTAATCACAAAAGTCCTTTGTGTGTTTAGCTGTCATCTTTGATATCTGCTGTGTTGGAATAGTTTTCTTTGGGAATGTCAGTAGTGCTATCCACTCCATGCAAAATGATTCAGGATCCTGCTTAACCACGAGGAGTGTCTCTGGCTGGTAGTCCAAGTTTCAGAGTTCATTCTGCTCTTCCAAGAAAGTGTTTCATAAAAGGTATTGACTTGACAGGGTGGGGCTTAAATGAGCACTGACAAGGTGGGATATAAATGAGCACTGTGGTCACGCCTGGCTTGGCAACCTGAGTTTGTACACAAAAACATCATAGCCAACTTTAAACATCTATTAAAATAAAGCAGCTCCCCTTGTGAGGTAACAACTCTTCTCAGTTTCTCAAGGGCTGTGGAGAGATTTCTGTCTTGATGCTTGAGCGGGGAGGGTTTGCCTGAAAGGAGATATTTTATGGAAAAGAGTGTTACCCTGTGCAATTAATACCTAAGTCATAAGGCAGTATTTATGCTAATTAGCTTTTGAGGAAAACCTGTTGGAAAAAGTGCTGAAAACATCTCAGAACTTAATAAAATTTCCTGCCCTTTACAGCACACTGATAACACAGTATGACCCTTTAAAGTCAGTTGGTTGTGGAAGACCCTATATATGAACTGTAAGCAATTATAATCTGAACCAGTGAAGACAAAACTGAGAAAACAATAAGTAATTAGCACAGCAGAAGCTCTTTTCTTCTCTTGCTAGGTGTTAGAAGGCAAGAAGGCTTTTAAATGCAGACTGTAGCCTGATTGTTCACTCTTATCCCAGTGTCATGCTGTTGTGTCTCTGAAGTAAGAGATATGGAACCAAAGCATGGAAATGAACAAGGGGAGTGCTTTAAGACTTCACGCCAGCAGTAGCATCTATGGAAGCATATTGTGGTGTAAATGAGAGTGCAGCTTAATGATGGGGCTTTCCTTTCTTTCATTCTTCCTCTCAAAATTAAAAAAAAAAAAAGATCACAGGATGATGATTATGTAACTGAATATTGTCTAAGCTGCAAGCCCACAGGCTGCAAGTTCCTCTGATCTGGAACATAAGGATGGAACATAAGGATGGAAGGCATTGAAGAGAAGAGATGATTTGCTGATGGGAATCTTCAATAAACAAAACAATAATAGCTTGTCACTGAAGTCAGCAGTTGCTGACACACTGGTTAGCCTGTAGGAATATGGTGATTAGAGAGGTGTTGTAATGATGCCCATCCCTTCTGTCTCTCTGTTACTGGCTTTGATTTAGTCCTGGGAGGTGACCTCCTTTGAAGTTTTACATCTGCCTTTCCTCCTAGCAGATGGATGATATTGTCTTTTTTTTTTCACCTGTTGACATGGTGAGGACAATTTGATCCCTTCAGTGTAATGTCTTGTCTTGTAGGCTGCTTTTTACATGAAAAACGTGTCAGGGATAAGTGAGTTTATATCAAAATGTGCTGCTTGCTGCCCAGGATTTAGGATTGCCACAGCTCATGGAATGACCACCTGGGAATGATGAGAGGCATAGTTTGGACTCTGGAACAGAGCACTTACTAAGGCAAGCCTGTGCATCTTCTAGTCTTGCACTGAAGTCCAGGGAATAGTAAATTTCTCTTGCCACTTTCTGTATTTGGTTATTTTTTTTCCCCCAGTGTCGGTTTTTTGGATAAATTTACTCTTGTGATAAATTTGCTATTTTTTCTGCCAAGCATTGGTGCTATGGGCAGTCCAGTGGATGATTAGATTTTTTTTTAAAAGAGTGCCAAAATCTGGAAAGAGTTCATTTGGAAAATTTCTTAGCAGATTGCAAATGGTGAATAAATTATTGCACAAGGGAACTTTTGAAACTCCTCTGGTGGTAAATTTTCAGCTAAGGAAATATAGAATGTACAACATCATACTCATGAAAACGAAGCAAATCCTTGCCCATGCATCATGTACGGAAATTAGGATTTCTCTCCTTCTCTCCTATTATCATTCTAAATTAATGATATCTTCCACATTTTTCTTACTGCAGAAAAGATGCAATTTCATGTAACTTTATCAGTAATGAAGCTATTTATTTAAACCTTTTTATTTATGTTTCCTGGCTGGGTCCCACTAGTGCAGCTGCATCCAGGGCAGTTGACTATGATGAATATTTGTAAGACCTGGCTTCGATATGGATGCAAGGAAAAGGTTTTGGTATGAACTCTAAGTGACAAAGAATGTGACAACAAGGTGCTTCACCATTGTGAACTCAGCTGGCTTGGAGAAGTGTCTTTGCCTGTGTGGTTGTCATTTCATGGAAAAACAGCTCTCAGCTGTTACAGAAGTTGCCATCAACCTGGGCTATGTGCCATACATTTCTAGGAATGTTCCTCAGCTGATTTATAGACATGGTTTTTCTCATCCTTATGTTCTTGCTCTGGCTTCCTTTCTCTTTTTCCTTCTATCTTTTTTTTTTCCCTTTCTCTTGTTTGCTCTGCTTTCAGTTTTTCCTTGCAAAAATATTTGTAGGAGTGGAGATGTACTCTAGGTGATTATCAGAAGGCCTATGATTCTGCAACACTGAAGGTTAAATGCAAAAGCCAGGGGTTATCCTGATTAACTGAACTTTATGCCCTAACTCTGGTGCCTTTTACAGGCTCTAGAGGAAGGAAATTTGCTTCTAAGCAATCTACAGCATTGCTTGGCAACCATTTGAGCCCTGTACAGCACAGGATGGGCTAGCTGTGTTCCCAAAGCTGAACTCCTCTGTGATGGTAGGCTCCTTGGTGACTCTTTTTCTGGATCACAAGGTAAATGTGCTCTTTGTTCAAGTGTAATTCTTCATTACAGTTGCTCTGTATATAGGGCAAAAGGGGAAGATTTAACTTTGAATAGAAGCTAGGGATGAGTAAGTCTTAAAAGCTATGGAGATTCAATTCAATTTTAGTCAACATTCAGCTACATAGAAGCTATCCTAACTGTCTCTCACCCACTTTTAAAAAGACTATTTAATTATAGGGTCAACATTGTCCTGATTCAGATTTGCTCAGATTCCCTTTGATACTGATTTTCTTCAAAGTTTTGGGAGATGACATGAGTATTGCAAAAAGACTTTCCTGGCAGCAGTTTTCCCTTCTAATCAATTCTTGAATTTTCTCTCTCTAGTCCAAAAGTCTCAGCTGGCTGTGAGGCAGCTGTGAATTTGCTTAACATCAGAAACATGGCTTATCGGTATTGTGGACACCCTGTGTTGTGTGTGATTCATAGAATACAGAAGTGAAAAGGTGGAAACTGCATCAATAGAGGCAATTTAATGGAGAATAGAACTTAGGTATGATTTTTCTTATTTAGAGACAAGATTTGGAAGTCTGGAGAATATATAAAATATTCCAAGAAAATTGATGTGTGAAAAGTGATCCTCTAAGGAAAGGAGGTAGTCTTTATTGCTAATGGCATTACAGCTTTTATTCTAGCATGGAGACTGTAGTTCACAGCAGACAGTCTGATAATGGGATCCTGTTGCAAATTGGGAATTGTCTCTTAGATTGGATAGATAGAAAAGGCACAATGTAAGCTCTCACTCAGTGGTTTTGCATGTGGCTCCTACCTGTCTACCTGTGTTTTCAGGTGCTTTGAGGACCAACGCAAATCTGAATGGAGGTGCCAGTGAGAAGTGAACCACAATGTACTGCTTATCCCTGAAATCTTGAAACTGGCCTTTTATTTCTGTCCGAGTCTGTCACTGGAAGCAGTGGGTAATAAGCAACACTTGGAAGGGTTGGAAGGTTTCACAGCCCTCTGAATGCTCACTTCTGCCAGGAGACAAAATGGGGTGCAGCCTGAGCACTTCCTTCGAAGTCACAGCATCCCTCCTGCTGCCTCAGGCGCTGGGTTGAGATTTGCAGGCTTTCTAATGAATAGTGCTTCCTGACTAGTTCTGGCTTGTTTAGTGGTTTTATTTGTTGGTATTACTATCCAAGGGCGTTAGCACTCTTCAGCATAACAAAGCAGGACTTGCAATGCTAGGGTAATGGTCACGTTTTTAAGCATGATTCTTCTCAGCACAACCCTCCAACCCCTTCCCCCCCCGCCCCGCTTTGAATTGCTATTTTGTTTTATCAGAAATTAAACTGGGATTAAATGAGATGTGAATATAAAGTGTTTAGTAAGAGTTAGAACAAACAACGATAATCTGTTAAATTTAGCAATATGCTTTCAGTCATTTAAATGGTATTTGTGAAAAAAGTCCAAATTTGCTACATTTGGCTGAAAACACTCTTTTTGAGGTTGGAGTCAGGGCTGATTTTTCCAAAAGCTTGATGGTTGAAGCATTCATCTGCGATGCAGAAAATATAGAGAAAATAACTGCTCTGAGAGGCTTTAAATCCATGTATCCCTACTTTGAATCAGATGCTAAGAGGATTGAATTCAGTTTACACCCAGGTCAAGTAAGAAGCTTAACCCAAATGATTGCAATACATCTGGCAACTTACAGACCCCATTTTGACTTATATTATCTATCTGACTTACAAACCCCATTTTGGCATACATTATCACCACACAAAGCTGCAGTATTTATTGTCTCTGTAACTGTGGGTTTTCCAGCAATACAGCACCTGTATCTGGGCTCTTTGCTCTAGTCCTTGCTGTCATCTTCTCCATCAACAAACACATCCTACAAGTTGACTGGCTTCCCTTCTTCCAGTTTCTTCACCTGAGATATGTGCATAAGGTAGCCATGGCTTAATACAGTAGCATGATGTCTACCCAGATTTGGTGTTACATTACTAGCA
This sequence comes from Chloebia gouldiae, assembly GCA_003676055.1. NCBI lineage: Eukaryota > Metazoa > Chordata > Aves > Passeriformes > Passeridae > Chloebia > Chloebia gouldiae. The sequence continues at coordinate 2,991,491 of QUSF01000048.1, read as the reverse complement.
TGATCCTCTTACCCACCTGTGTGTCTGGGTTAATGGCAGCATTTGACACCACGGCTCCTGAGGTGGGCAAGATATGCAACAATGATACTGTCCTGCTTTACTTATTTATAAGTACATTTATTTATTGATTCTCAGGGTTATAGCTTGTTTTCAGCTCTATACAGCCATACTGATGTGAAGGATTTCTTTGAGAAATAAAGTGAAGAAGATCCTTAAATTCTTAACTGGCTGTGTTTCTTTGAAAAAAATATCAGAAAAGAATGGATCTTTGTGTTGGTTTTCAAAACACCTTTTTCCTTTGAGATGATTACAATAGTCCTTGAGAAATGTGTTTTGTGATCTCTTCTGGAATACCAGAATTCCTAGTTCTGTCTTTCCTTTAGCTACCTGCTGGGGTGACCTTCTTTAAATATGGCAACCTCTCCATCCTTCCAAAAGCAGCCTTAATGTAGACAGCTGGAGGGAACCAGCCATGAAAGAAGAGCTCTCAGCTCTCCTCAGAGGGACCATACATACCAGCCTTAGAACTAAAGGATTGGTTTCAGATCTGAGTTTTTTTCTTGGTGTGATGTAGATATCAATAATATTAGGTGGAAAGAGACTAGGGGTATCCAGGTTTTTCTCCTGACTCAAACATTTGTTTGCAGTGTGGCTTTGGACAAATTCACTGTGCCTCTGTTCCTCCTTTCAAAAACAGAAATAATTCTGCTTTTCTGACTAGGACGTGCTATATAAAAGTTTGGCATTATTATTTATTTGGTTGTTGTTGTTCTGTCTTTTAGCTAGGATGACAGAGGGGTTGTGCTTTTCAATACCGTTTGTGCTGTGCTAAATTTACAAATTTGTACTGTTTCCCTTTCTGTCATGTTCTGCTCTCATGTTCCCCTGAATAGTGAGAAAGATCACTGGGATGTGGTAAGGTGTGGAAAGGAAGACATACACCCAGGAGGAAAGGGATATTTTGGTATCCAGGGGAAGATGTCAAACACCTCCAGGTGTTTGGGTTCAGTTTACAAGTCAATCTGAGCAGGCAACTTAAATGGGAAGTAGGGGACTCATGGGAGGCATGGGGGCCACATGCCCCTTGGTATCCCCAAAGAACTCCTCCCTCATATGCTTTCTCACCTTTTCATTATAAACCTATTTCCTTTGTCTACAGGGTTTTTTTAATTCAATTTTTCACTGGTAGTTTCTAATGATGATATTTTGGGACCACCAAACGTGCATTCACCATCATTAGTGGCTTTTTCCCCATGTTATTTGTTTAATGTTCAGGGATTAGCAACCAGATTGCAAAATAATGAGCTACCTTGTGTATTTCAGAAACATACCCCTCGCAATATGCATTTCAATGATTATCGTCACAGTTGGCTATGTGTTAACAAACGTGGCTTATTTCACTACAATCAGTGCTGGGGAATTGCTGCTTTCAAAAGCTGTAGCAGTGGTAAGTTACAGAAGAAAAATACAAAGATATATTCCTGCTGCAGTTATGTTTGTTGATATTATTCTTATTTTCAGGGTGGACACACAAAAGATTGGGTGGACACATCCAGTCAGGTTTTAGTATGGCAGCACTTATTAGCATCCCAGTGAAAGTTGATTTTTGACTGATTGCAGTGGGATTGCAGTTCAGGCCATCAGTAGCATTTATAATGTAACATTGCACTGTATTAATTTACCACTTATAACACAGTCAATAGGATTTACATTTCATAATCAAGCACATGCTTGAAAAATTCAGAGCTAAATTGTAAGCCCAGCTCCTGGGAAGCAGAAATTACAGATATTTATAGAAGAGAGAACTCTGAACCATCTTGCGTAGCAGAATACAGTAACTTTGTCTCTGCACAATGTGTGTCCTGAGTACTTGGGAAGGGGGTTGCTGTGAATACTGGAGCTCATTTGGGAAGGAGTTGCAAGGCAGCCTGGCTAGGAAATGTTGCTTTGATTGTCCTTGCTTAATTGCGGTGATGACGCTGATTTTTATATTTGTGGTATCTGAGTCACAATGAGGACATAAATAATTCCATTTCTTTTCCAGTAGTGATGCTGCCTGTGGCTATTTCAATGGATGTGAGTTTTGAAAAATGACCAAATTCTGTACCTAATGGAAGGTTTAGAAAGAAAACATTTTATAAACATGACGAAAACTATGCATGTTGCCTGTGGTGCCCCAAACTCCAGTTAAGGCTCATCTGCTAACCCAAAACACTGAAGCCTTGATGGATGGACTATACCACTGGGTGGTACCAGCTGAGTGCAATGAAGGCTGTAGAAAAAAAGATATTAAATGTGCAGATCAGACTTTGATCTATTTGGACTTTGTGTTCTTCTTTGGAACCATATTGGTTTAAAGTGACATGAGTCAGGGCCTGATTTCACCTCTTCATCATTGCTTCAACTGGAGATCTTCCACATGCCCTCAGGGGTAAGGCTAGGACAGCTTGGCTGTAGTAGCTATGCTCTCACAAAAGAGGCAACAAATGCACTGCATAATTTTCAGTGAGGGATGCAGAGAAGGGGTATTACCAACACCATGATAATTTGTTAATAGAGGACAATTATTTTCCCATTTTATGAAAAATCATTGTGTGTTTGTCTCTCTTTTCTAATAGACCTTTGCCGAACGACTAATGGGAAACTTCTCTTTAGCTGTACCCGTGTTTGTTGCTCTCTCCTGCTTTGGATCTATGAATGGTGGCATTTTTGCAGTCTCCAGGTGAGCACTGCTGATGTTCCTGGGGGTGAGGGCTTGGGAGGCATACTGAAAATATGGAAGCAATGGGAGGGGAGAGTATCCTTTAGCAGGATATGATAAATGACTACCCTGTTTAGCAGGGCTTTTTCTCACTTTGTTTAGGGTACTATTTTTAAAATCTTTTGAATGGTTTGGAAATTAATGTCTCTGAGGCTAGCTCTTAATCAATGGCTGCCTTTTTTCATGTAAAGGAGAAAAATTAGAGGGAAAATATTAACTCTTTCCCAACACTAGTCAAGGGACACCTTCAGAGATGGTTTTGATTTCTGTGTGTGAGTTTCTTCTGCCAGCGCTTTCATTTCAAACACCTCAAACAAGACTAAGAAGTTCTGCTCTGCTCTGTGACTTTCATGAGCCACTTTGCATACTCACAGTAATGAGCACATTTAAAGTCTGTCCACATTTATTTCCCACCAGGATGTTCTTCGTTGCATCCCGCGAGGGTCACCTTCCAGAAATTCTCTCCATGATTCATGTCCGCAAGCACACTCCTCTGCCAGCTGTCATTGTTTTGGTAAATCATACAAACAAATGTTCCTGCACTAGAATTCATATTGCAGGCTTGCTCTAGAGGATTCAAACAGAATTTGGGCACTGCTTGAGACTCATTTATTAATGTGAACATGGGCTTTGTGAGGGGCGGAGGACAGGAGAAAGAGGAATGAGATTTGTGAGTTGTTCTTATTCTATCATCTCCTCCTCGCTTTCTTGCCTATCACTGCAATCTAATTAATATCATCTTGTTCTGAATTTCTAAGAAACTGCTAGTGATGAGCTAGTTCCCTTTCAGAGAAACAAATTCCACTTAAACAAACAAAAAGGGGATTCAGTTAACTGAAAGTTGAACTAAATACTAGCATGTGGGAGTACTCTAAAGCTCATTATACTACCTTATAGTAAAAAATGCAAGATGTTTTGCAACTAAGATAATGGAGGGGGAACACTCAGCTGTCCAGCATAGTGGTGATTAAAAAATGACAGAACATGTGCCTGGGAAATAGTCTGTGAATTTTCTCAGGAAAACCATTGCTGCTTTAGTAGAAATCCTATTATGGATTTCTAAAATAAGCAGCAAAGGTAAATGTTGGTCATCTGTTAGCTTTGCAGACTAATTTTTATGGTAAAATGTTAGGACTAAATGTCAAAATACCAACTTCAAAGTTCAGTTTTCATAGTGCCAGGAAGATTTTCACTTAACATGCAGTCTTCATAATCATGATTATTCAGCCCCTCTTTTGGGATCAATGACTGCAGTGTATATTCATATATACTCTGCCATTATTTAGGTACTTATAGCCAAAACAAAAGATGCACCTATGAGTCTATGTTACTAAGAGCAAATGCTTGTGGAATTTAAATTTGTTTTTGCTCTTGATGCCCATAAGCTCACTGCTGAATAGTTAAATTTTGTATGTGCACATATAACAGTAGGCTTTGAAATTTTGAAAATTAGGCAGTGTGATTATGGTGAAACATTTTAATGAAATTAATTTTCCATAAGCATTTAGTTTGCATTTTATTTATTTGGGTGTAGTCATACCTTGTGGGTAAATTGCATTGACCTTTTTTTTTTTTTTGTGGGATGAAATGCAAAAAATGTATTAATATATTATTTATTTTCCTCACAGACATTTTCTGCTACTGCATATGGTCCAGTTACACCAGTGCATTGATTTCCTTTGCAAAAGTCAGATTCTCATATGAAGATAGCTTTCCTTCAAAGATTGCAATTTTTTAGCTCACCTTACTGCAAATAGAGCAGTGGCAGGATATATTCTACATCAATAGTAATTTCGGCATTTCCCTATTTTATTTCTCCTTCCACGTTCTACACACTGTAAGAAAGGAAAGAGCTTTTGAGGATACACTGAGAAAACAAGCATGTGTTTGAGGCTAAATTAAAACAACAAAACAAAAAAAAAAAACCCCAAAAAAATGACACTTTTTTTTATATTAAGAAATCCGTTTATGTGTGTATGTTGCTAGAGAAATTTTCCAGTCTGACCATTCACAAGACTTCCTAGCAAGCACATGCCCAATGCCAGGTGTGTCCCTGCTGGGACCAGAGCCCCTTCACAGAGATGGCTCTGGTGGAGCCAATGGCTCAATGGGTCACTGCTGGAGTCCTGCACATCCCACTCACAGGCCAGGTTTCCCAAGAGCTTTGAACCTGAGCTTCCCCTGGCAGCATAGCAGATATCTCGTTCCATAAAGACACTTATTCCTGGCCCAGGAACACAGAAAGAGCTGAGATGGTGCCCCCAAGGAGGAACTCTTGACAAAGGAATCCCATTGCCTTTTATACTCCACATTCTTCCCACAAGTCTTGCTCTTGCTCCCAAGTCTTTGGTTCCTGCTCAATCTCCATGACCATCTGCTTTGCTGGTTTCACTGGTCTTCATCTGCTTTGGTATCCAAAGGGTCAGCAATTCCCACCTCCTGCTGTCACCCAGTATCTGTTCATCTGGCTGGAGTCACCAACCTTTCATACTCTTTGTTACCTCAAACTTTGGCTATTCATGGCCCCTTATCTCAAGCTTCCACACCGAGCTCTCGATCTGCATTTCAATCTGCATCTCATTTCAATCTGCATCTCAATTTGCAAGTTGAGCTACCTGGACCAGAAGTATTCCTCACCAACACCAGGAATTTGATAGATGTGTGCAGTAACTCATAGAAATCATGCAATCTGATTGTAATCCTCCTTTCTTGTATTTTTTCTTGATAGCTCTCCTTCACTTGCATTGTTGTATATATAGCTTGCATTATAGTTATAACTGAGATTTTAAACTTTTAGAGGTTGAGTCTATAGAGAAGAAATCTTGCCCAATATAACTCAGTGGAACAATTTCCCTTGACATTTACATAGGAGTTTGCTTACTATCTATATGTAAGGAACCAAGTACTTTATAAGTCATTAGAGGTCAGAGGCCAGAGATCCACATTTGAAATATTGATCCTTCTGATTCAAATCCATGTTGTCTGCACTGCTTTGAAAAAAAAAAAAAAGGAGAGAGAGGCTCTGAAATGTAAATAATACAAGTTAGTTTTCTCTGTGTAAAGATTTAGCCCAGTGTCTTACTGCATCTGCCTTGATTTCACCTGTTGCCTTGTTATAAACCTGAAGGCTCTCACTTCCAGGATCTTCTCTCTTGTTGAAGAATGATATGGTGAATTTTACTTACTCCTTCATGCCCAAATGCAAGGACATTTTTTTGTCCAGATACTACTTTGAAATAGATCCATGTAGCCTTCACTAACCATCTAACTCACAACAAAACACTCTAGTTTATACATAACCTTCTGCCTGACTCACAGAAACCTTGTATCTCAGATTAGCTTTTCTGTGAGGAACTGTATTTATTCTGGTGTCTTCTCTCCTTCCTGCTCTTAAGTAGCAGTGACAGCTAAATTCTTCCTTCTTCTCATAAATATTTGCATTTACAATGTGCAATAAGTCTACACTCTGCAAGTCTGAAAGGCAAACCCAAGCTGGTGGCAACCCAGTGAGCCCAGCTGGCATTTCATGGTGTGGACCTGCCCCTTGCCATGTCCTTTTTGCTCACTTTCCCTGTGAAGCCTGGGGGACTGAGACTTTTTCCTTCCACAAAACACCTAGAAACTTCTGCTTTCATGTGATTAAATGTGACCAAAACTTAACTGTTCTTATTATTTACATCAGCAATGAGCAAGTAAACCTGCAGTGAGCTTATAACCCATGAGAATGCTGCCCAGGATGCTCCAGCACTTTGGTGGTGCAGTGTGCCTCTGTATTTTTGTCTGGGTCACAGGGGACAGATTTGTATTGACTGTGTGTGGCCACTCAGGACAGATATCTATTGATCCAAAATGGTCTCAGGGGACAGCTAGACATTGATCACACACCTGATTGTATGACAAAGGCAAGCCTGAAATCTGTGGCACTCAGGTGTGTGCATAAGTCTGTGCTGCTTGTCACTGTGGAAAAGTTTGACATCCCTGCTGTAAAATAACAGAGATCGATCTACTGAACCCCTCTTATGCTCTGAATTTCTTTTGCAGCATCCTCTCACAATGATAATGTTATTCAACGGGGATCTCTACAGCCTCTTGAATTTCCTCAGCTTTGCCAGGTGGCTTTTTATTGGACTAGTGGTTGCTGGGTTGATTTATCTCAGATATAAACGTCCTGATATGCCTCGTCCTTTCAAGGTAACATCTGCTCTCTACTCTTTTACATGAATCCTCCTCTCAGTCCTGCAGTCAGACAGCAAGGGAGCATTTTCTGATGTAACAAGCTAACCTCTTTCTCAGGAAAAACCGATTTAAGAGGAAACAGTGTTTGCAGTGAAGACTGAGAGTTTTCCTGCAAGGTCCCCAGTGCTACCCCAGCTGTTTTCCATTCTGGAAAAGAATTCTTGCCTTTTCCCTATGCTTGGGGGGGGCAGAGACTGAAGCTGCTGTGCTGAGATGAAGGTGTTTGTTCACTTTTGCTTGTCTGATGTCTTCAGACTGTGTGATGTGAGCTCTGTGATGCAAGCTGTGTGAAAATACCTCGAGACCTCTGCAGTCACAGAGGTCTCATGCTGCAAATATTGGGGTTACATGTGCCAGACTGATTTTCAGCCAGTCCTCTATTTAATGTCTCCTTTGATAAAGGCCTGGATAATTTTATGACCAAATATACAATAACATGATGAAAAAGTCATGTCAAGCACAAGAATTTATGAGAGAGGGCATTTATGTCATTGCATATCCGATATTAAGTAAGCCATTTTTCTGTGCAAATAAGTGGTTAGTGTGATTATTGTAATATTTGGCACTTGCAGTGAGTTAGCAGAGTTATTGTGAACCCAGAAAGAAAATGCTAATAGTCCAGCCCCTTGAATAGAAGCTATTTTGGCCTTGGTTTTGCTATTTTTCTTGCTTGTTTTAAGTAGAATCATACAAAGTAAGGTGTCCCATTGTGTATGCACAAAGATTATATCCATCATCAAAAAACTGAGAAATATATCCCTATTTAGATGCTGCCAAGAAGACTATTTTGTGAAGAACTAAGAATGTGTATTGTTGTATTTTTGTAGGTATATTAGTAAATAAGGAGGTGAACAGTATAACCTATTTTGCTTTGATTAAAAAAAAAATTGATGGTGCACAAAAGAGGAACAGTAATTCTTTGAGGCATGAAAGGAAGAGAAAAATCTCCAAGGAATTCTCCATTATACTTAATGTCTCATAAGCCATGCCTGTAGGCATTTCCTTCAGAGAGTTGCTAAGAGAATGATTGTATTGGTGCTCTTGAAAATTGAGCAAATAAATTTGATATGGTTACTTTGTGTACTTTCAACAGTGACACTGGCAATGCCATCAGTCATACAGTCTTAAAGTGCTTTTTCAATTGCTATCAGGTGCATAACACTACCAAATCTCTTTATCACTAGTCAAATTGCTGTTTAATTTGCTCTCTTCCTGGTAGATTTTGATTTTTACCTTAGGAAGAAAATCAATACGTTCTTAATAGTTTTAAAAGGTGACTTGAGCTCCTGGTTGTGTTTTAAAATGTTTTCTAATGGGTAATTATCAAAACAGAAATCTTTGCTGTGGTTAGAGCTGGCTGTTTATATGCTGGGAGATTAGAAGAAGGACTTTTACAATGTAACTTATTTACAGTCCTTACATTTTAAAGGAAGTAAAACACTGGAGTGTTTTAGAGTGTAATTAAGACACTTCTGTGGTACTCACTGCATAGCAGCTGGCAGGGCCTGGCTTCTGCAGTCACTGACATTTTGTGTGCCTCCTCTACATACCCTTATTTCTCCAGAACTGTCCTGTAGTTCTGGATCTTATCCAATTTACATTCCATGGGAAGTTAAATGCCTTAGTCATTACTTTACAATGACCTTATTATTTAATGGTTCTTTGTGTGGTTATTTTTCAGGTTCCTTTATTTATTCCAGCGTTGTTTTCATTCACTTGCCTCTTCATGGTTGTGCTGTCACTTTACTCTGACCCAGTGAACACAGGGATTGGATTTGCAATAACCCTGACTGGCATTCCTGCCTACTACCTCTTCATTGTATGGGACAATAAGCCAAAGTGGTTCAGAAAGCTTCTAGGTAAGTCCTGGTGGGGAACTTCTCTCCTTCATGCTGACTCCAGGAGTTTCTCAGAGTGTTGTGAAATGCTTTGGGTTGATGCTCTCAGCTGCTGTGGGCTGGGGATGACAATGCAAGTTGCTTTTGGGCTCGTGCTCTAGCATTGCTCTGCCAGTGGCAATCAATGTTCCCCAGCTAATTGGGGAATGTACATTCACAGCAAGGCTGTTCTTCAGCCAGTGATTGACTTTAAAGGACTGCTGCTTCTTCCCTGCCCTCCCTTACAAACATCTAATTCCCTTTAAATCCCCATCATCTTCTCCTGACCCTGCCTCTGTGCTAATAAAGACACTCCTTGGAGAATCTGTTTGGAATCTCGAGCAAAACAACTGTGATATCAGGGTGGGCTTGGTGTTCCCTACTGACACCATGTGTTTGTGGACCACTGAGGAGAGTTTGGAATGGGATTGGAAATGTCTGGAAGATTCAGGCAGGTTTGGCATGGTGACAATAGCCACTGCTATTGTCCTTACCACGGCTGACATGCCTCTATGGAAATTATTTCTGTGCTTCCTGAAGAATGACTTCTGTGTGACTTGGCTAGTAATATTTCATACCTGAAATACACTGAGAATATTTTCTGTACCATTCCTGAAAGGTTTTGAAAGGATTTGTGGAAGTTCTGGTGTGTTAAGAGAAGGATTATTTCAAACATTTCAATTAGAAGTCAGTATCATTTATTACAGCTCTTCATTCTCTTTTTTTTTTTTTTTTTTTTTTTTGTTACTAGGATAATAGGCTTCCAAAATAAAAGGAATTTTCAAACATGAAATAAGACTATTGGCAAGATATTTCAGGAATGGTGGATAATTTATTAAACAAAACAAAAAGATTTTTTTTTGTTGCAAAACTAAAACTCACCCAGTGAAATCTTTACCTAGAAATTGCTTATTTCTATAGATGCTGAATCTAAAGTGCATACTGATGATTTAAAATGAGCTGCTCACAAGAAAAGAATAATGCTTTTATATTTAATTACAGTATAACCAGTTGTATGTATTTTTTGTATTTTTTTTTATATAAATATGTTATAGAGTTATATCCTATCTGCTGTAGAATATGTAGAATTTCCCTCTCAATACATGCTGGGAAGTCCATAGGCAATAGGGCAGAAAGTATTTACAGCAAAAGGTGTTAGTTTAGGCTTGCAAAATCTTAATTTTATAGCCAAAACATTGTAAATTACTTGCATTGTCCCTGGAATGTCCCTGAAATCTTCAGTACAAATTAAAGCAGTTGTATACAGAAGGACGTTCTATTAAGTAGTTGGGTTTAAATCTGTTTATAATCCCTCAGTCTTGACATTTAGGGTCTAGAAATTTTTTCCTTATCAAATCCAGGAGCTTTTTTGGCATTTTCTGTCATGTCTCAGAGGTTTTGGAATACAGCTACTTGAATCTTTGGCCACGGGATGACAGTGTTGAACTACATTTCTTGGGCAAGAGAAGGAATATTGTCTTTAAAGTAGACTGGATAGATGTGAAGATTTTTCTGCCAGCTGTGACAATGAAGGTGAAAAATTTCTAGCTTTTGAGACAACACAAAATTCTCCTCCTAGAAAGAAGTCTGTGTGCCTGTGTAGTGTCTATGGATGGGCATGGTGTACTGGCTGAGAGAGGAATGCCAGTACAAGCCAGTCAGTGAGCGAAACAGCTTGTTTGCTTTGCAATTATTATCCCCAAAATAACTACAGTAATGACAGAAAACTGATCCTGACAGTTTTGAGGTGGAGCAGAGTGGAGATTTACATGTGAAAAAAACAGATTTTTTGTTTCCCTAAGAAGAAGCAATAAACCTTCTGTGTGGAGTCGTTAAGCTGGCATTATTTTGGGAGAGCCATTGTATAGCCTGAGAACATTTACAAAAGGTATTGAATGAGGATAAATTCACTTATGGTACCTCTGTGAGATGTAGAAAAAAAAAATTGTGTGGCTGCAAGCTTGATATTCTAACCTTGAAACAATATGTCTTACATAGGCATGAAAGTATAATTCCAGACAGGAGGTAAAAGACAGTATAAAAAATGGGATTGTTATTTAAGAGGTAGATTTTTGCCAGAGTAACTAGGTAACTTTCTATGAGAAGATAAATGACTTTTTTTTTTCTTTTTTTTTTTTTGCAAAGGAGAATGTGATGAATCCAATCTACTTAGACTTGACCAAAGCATTCCATGTGGTACCAGAGGGGAAGTAGGAGCCTGCTAGTCTGAACACAGTGCTCTGCTAACAATACTGTTCCCAAGTTGCTTGATGTGCCCAGATCAGCACATGGACAGCTGGTGTTAGATTTTGAAAAGTCACATTCTTGAGGCATTGACTGGTCCAGCTGCCCAGCTGTGCTTCAGCAGTGAGAGATGGCTGCTGCCCATAAACCCCTTAAGGTGCAAATACCCAGTCCCATCTAAGGTCAGAGGGAATATCCTGAACAGGATTTGTAAGGAACAGAGGAAAGGGATATTGAGCAGCCAGAATGAGTAGTGGGATAAAAAAAAAAACCAGCCTGAAGATACATATATATCTGAAAGGAGTTTCAGGCTGATTACACTAGCAGAGCCCATGAATGGATTACCCAAGGAATTCTCTCCCAAGGCTGAAAGTCTTTGTTCTATACTTAGGGCATTGCCATTGCCCATTCTCCTTATAAAACTGCTGCATTGAACAAAAGGTAACTTTACAGCTTGTAGGGTGTAGATTCTGGGATGATATTTTGGAATGAGAATAACATTTTCTTATTTTCTTCTTTCCTCTTCCAAAGGAATTCTGCTGTAGCACTAGACGTGGTGGGACAAATAATTTTCTGCTGGTACAAGCTTCATTTGACCTCTGCATTCTTTCTTTTTGTAAAACTAATGTGAAAATGAAAAAAAAGTTAAGCCTAGCAAATCTTTAGCAGCAGATCAGTGTGTAAAAGTATGCATTACCAGCACGAGAATGCTTCTATCTACAGTTCCTCAGCTGAAAACCCAACCTTAGACTCACACTTAAAAACATCTATTTCTTTACAGTGGGTTGACTTGCAAAGAAGTAAAAAAGTTGAATCCTACTTTTTATCATAGCTGAGCCCTTGCTGGAAATGAGATTTTGTTATATAACAAAATACCTCTGCCAGGATTATTTAGCAACACCAGAGGATAACATTTGTTCACTTAGGACAAAGTGTAATATGCTCAATTTATTTCTCTTTGTTGAGTTTGTAGTGGGATCCATGGGAGATTATCTCAGCATTTCATTGTTACAGATTTCATGTCCAGTCATATATATGATGAAATTCCTGCTCTCTTTCCTCACCTAAACTTTATGTGGTGCTTTTGTGGATAGAGAGTCTGGAGTTTTTTAATAAAGGTTGTCCCCTGGGACCCATTTGCAGTGAATTCTTCTCTCAAAAAGGGAAAATTAGGATTTAAAGTGGGCTGGGGAAGTTATCTGCACTGCCATGGTGTGTTAAGTTGTCTCGTGACAAATGTGAAACTGGTCTTGTAACTCTAGGTACTGCTCAAAGCAGACAGCTTCGAGGTACTGACTGGAAACAGATTGGAACATTTTCATAGGGGAAAATGCTCCAAATACTGATTTATTCTGAGTACATTGCAGCCAAAAAAATGCAAAGAATGCCAGCTCCCCCAGCTTGTCTGCTCTGCTGTGGCTTTGTCCCAGGAGAGAGAAAAACTGTGGCATGGCAATGGAGAACTGGGCAAGGTCTTGCTGCTAGTGGGTCTGTCAATTTAGGTGAACAAAATCACAGCTCTAGAGATGCCCACGATTTCCCTCTGCTGCTGTGCCCTTTTCCAAGAGCTGTCATGCCACTGCTCAGCTTCATAAAATTCTCTTTTTCCCTTTGCTTGTCCTCAAAGCTGGAAGGGCTGGGATGAAGCCCTGCTGTTTTCCTGCTGCTGCCTTTCCTCCTGTCTTTCATCCCTGCTACACTCAGCCCAGCTCTGATGTCCCACTAGGGGTAGGGAAGGCAGATGGGAGGAAAATGCAATGCCTGGAGACTCTTGGCCTCCCTGCCCCTCTCAGTTTATAGTCTAAGGGCAACCTGGCTTTGCAATGAACTGGTGGCATCCAGAGAAAAGGGGAAAGGATGAATCTGCCTTAGACAGAGATCAGAGAAGTGGTTTCAGTTCATATCTTCTGTGAGATGCACTATTTTACCCTCCTGGCTTTGTGTCAATGTCAACATTCATGCCACACATTCAAGGAAAATGAGAACTTTCTTTTACAACAAGTTCTGCTTATTTAAAATAAGATATTTAAGAATGAGTGATAAGTGAAAGCAATTGTAAGAAAATGTTCTTTTACGACTCTGTATGTGCTATATGTGAATTAACTGTGCTATTTATGCACCAGTACCCTAAAAAGAAAATCACCAAAAGCACCAGAAAGAAATAAATGTTCAGAGTGAACAAAAGAAAACATGAAGTTACTTTTATTTTTTTTTTTTTTTTTGCTTAGGCAGGTCTTGGCACAAGTAAATTAAGGTATTTGAATTCTTCCAGACTTTTATTCAACATAAAATCTTGATAAAGCTAAGCAGTTATGCAGAGTAGTCATTTTTAAGATTGCCTTTAAAAGCATGTAGACTTTTATTGAATAAGGTTATACATCTGTACCCTTCCATTATTATTGTATATGCACAGCCTTGGATCAGAGGCACAGAAAACAGTTAAAAAGAAAATGCTGAGTTTAAATGATATATGTATATGTAATATATATGACCCGTGTGAAGTCTGTGTGTAAGTAGCCTGTATAGAAGCTAAGACAATTTTCCTGACTGCTTCTCCTTCTTAATCTGTCCTGCAAAATCTTACCATGTGTATGCTTTTATCTTTGCAGGCAGGGTAACCACAACATTGCAAATCCTCTTGGAAGTCATCCCAGCAGAGGAAGATCAGAAATCATGATCATCACGTACAGTTTTTTGGCTTAGTGTTTCATTTCTACCTGAAATAGAGAGTAGGAAGATTTATCCCCCTTCCTAACATGCTGCAAACTGGAGGAAGAAGTCACAGTTGCAATGGATACTGAACAAGTCCCTTACCAGAATTGCCTTTTATGATGCCGTTGCAACATTTTTTTTTGACACAGTTAGTCTATATGTAGAAAGCAAGTATTTGTGCTATGAGGGAACTCTTTACTGTTTCTTTTGGTACAGTGTCTTATTTTAACAAACTGTAAGTTCATCCTACTGGATTTTCTTTGCCTTGTCACTGAAGATAGGTTTAAGTGATGTGTAACAGATGGGTGTACTGTGAAGGATGGATCTTGCTTTCTGTGCTTGGAGACCTCAAGTCTCACCAGAGCAAGGGTGAGATAAAGCTGCTGAGTTTCACATACTACATTCTTCCCATCACTCTGTTTGGCAGCCTGATTTGGCTTCTTTTGACATACTGGAAGCTCCAGTGCACAGATGCAGAAAATCCCCAGACCTTTGTGATGGCAAACTCAAGGCTTCTTTATTCCAGAGTTCTTATACCATAGCCAACAGAAGCATCTTCTGAGACTTAACATTTCTGCCAGTGGGGCAGAAAGATTTTAGCATGGGAATTTTAGCAGCAATTTTATGCACGTTAAATTTTTTACCAGGCTGGAATTGATCACTGTTTTTACTGGTGTTTGTGTACCTACACACACAAAATCCAGCAAGTTGAGCACTGACCTTCGAATGAGTCAAAATATTTGAAGATCACCTCCACTGCTGTATGAATATTTCCTATCTGGGGGCATATGGTCCTGCACTTATCAGTCAGGCAAACCTGATTTTAAAGTTTTATATCCACATTGGTGGGCAGAAATAGATGTCACTTGGTGGGAACATGGTAAAAGACATGGCAATAAATGCAATACTTTTTTATGAATAAGGTATGAGGCAGGTTACAGCAGATTTGCTGATTTGAGTAGGATGTGTGCCTGATCTGCTGGCTTTTCACTCAAGCACACTCCAGTTAACAGAGCTTTGGAACACTAAGGAACATGTGTTAAAACCCAGGAAAACTAGTTTTAACTCAGCAGAAACAGAGAAAGTCCTTCAAAATTAATAAAATAAAATTAAATTCATCTCCAGAGCTATTTTTGAACTGAACTCTGGCTCAAATATAAGCTGAAATTTTGCCCTTTTTAAAAGATAATTGTATAGCTAAAGAAGTTTTTTAACACTTAGAAATTGAGTTTTATATTCTTAATGACTACCCAACCTTAGGGTTAAGGTTTATTATCACTCTGCTAAGAATATAACACCTAACTACTGAATACACTACTATTTGAGCTGTCTGCTTTCAGCAAGTCATGTTTCATGAAAATTCTTATGGAACTGAGCAACATTTAACTTCCTAAATTGGGAGAAAAGCACAACTAGTAGCCAGACCACTACAATAAAGGAAGACTGTGTATTGTATATGTGTTGTATATATCTGGAATATCAACTGCTTTAAAGATGTACAGTAATGTGTCTTAAATGTATACATGTTTTTTGATTTTGAATCTCTGTGGTGGAATTTCACAGAAGTAGAGAAATGCAAGTAACTGCTTATGGAGAAGAGCAGTAATTTAAGACACAAAAAGCGTTTTGCAAATAGCGTGTTTCTTTAAAAGTTTTCTGTTTAGAGAAATTTAGTGTTATTTGAAATTTTTTTTTAGGCAAACATTTTGAGAGAGTTTTTTTTTTTTTTTTTTTAATGCTGACAGTGCATGTGTTTGTTTAGTACTTACCTTTGGGTCACAGTTCTGCCTTTGAGGCCATCTCCTGCCATCCCCGTTCATTGGGGTTTGGCCTTTGTCATCTTGGAGCATCTTTACACAAACTCTGCTGCTCTCTGACAAATAAACTGTCTGGTACCCTGCAGGGGTGCACCTCACCTGTTTCTCTCCTAATGAATGCAAAGTGCATGGGATCCAGAGCAAACCACTTCCAGAGCCACAGTGGATGTAACTTTTTCACTCTGTTTCATTCCCATGTATTCACTCCTGTTGTGCCACATTACTTGAAAATGTGATTGTTGGCAGTGTTAACTTGTAAAAATAAATGGCCTCCATAAATATAACTGAGTGTTGCTTTATTTTCCCATTGTGGTCTTTAAGGTTTAGAAATGTTTCTGAAGCCTGATTCAGTGAATATATCTTTACTAGCTTTAGTGCATATAAAGGGTTAATTTATCCCAAGGGAAATCCTAGGACTTGTTGATCGTGAAGCTGTACATTTTAGGAAGGAAAAAAATTACTTGCAAAATAAAAATCTGGGGTTTTTGAAGGTGCACAGGGATTTTAATTTCAGGTAATTGTGTTTCCACTGTATTATGAGAGTCAGTATTAAGGATTTTTATTACACTTTAAAGTGAGGCATATCTTCAGAAACTGAGGAAAACCATATTTTCTTAAAGCATCAATTCTCTTATAAGATTGCAAAGTATTTCTTTTCAGAGTATTTCTTTTCAGAGGAAATTCTTCTAGGATAAAGGATAAACTTTATATATTTTTTTCTTATTAGGGCCTGAGGTAGTCAGCCAATGAGACTATTTCTGTGGATATATTCAGTGGTTCTTATTTTTCTTGCATTTTACACTTTTATATCAACTGGATGTGCCAAAAAATATCTTCCTTTTTGTTTTGGTGGTTGTTGTTGGTTTTTTTCCTTCTTTGAATTTGTCACTTTTTTGGGGTATAGGTTAAAATGTCACTGAAGACAAGAGAAATGAATATCTTATGTGAGTAGCAAATACTGGTCAGGTTTAGTATAGAATAGAGGAACTGTTCAGCACCTGAAGCCTCTGAGGGGGCTGACATGCCTTTGCATCTCCTAATCTGGAGCATTACGATTTCCTCATAAGAATTATTTATTTTCAATTCAAATTGCAACAGAGGCTTCTTTTGACCATACTATGTCTTCCATATTTTTCAATCTGAATGGAAAGAAAACCAAAAAACTTTGCTTGCCAAAGCTTCATGTGCCTTTCACTAAATGTATATAAATATAACTCTTTGTCTGAATGTGTATGCTCCTGCTTTTTTGATTTTCACAGGAAAATCAGGCTTCAATTTAAGAATAGTTTTCAAATATTTTTCTACAGAAGAAAGTAATAGTTACCTATTTCCACAGGGTGCATAATTGTGCTGATGTAACAAGATAAAGAGGATTTCCCATTATGTTCAGTGGCTCCAGAATTTCTGATTTAAGAATTAGCCATATATCAGGATCCAAACATATTTTAATTAGCATAAGTCTTCGAGAAATGGGTGTTGATCTTTCCTAGGAGGAATTAGATTTTTTTTTTCCATTGTACCTATCAAATATTGTTTTTAATAACCAGCACACCACAGATAGTTTGGACAGCAGAGCATGGAGTAGGTAATGAATATATTGAAATCCAATTCAAAAATTGTATTTATGTCTGCCAAGGATGCACAGTACAAAGTCTGGCATTTGAACCCAGGCAGGAGTGGTCAGGGGGAAATGCAGGACAATGTGTGATGACCCTTAATGGTTACAGGGCAGCTGCCTAAGGCTGGAGACTCTTCTGCAGGACACCCATCCTGAAAATGAATACTTCTGCCCAAGGTGTCCTGCCTAAGGTGCTGTGGAGTCCCTTTTAGCCTGGCTCTCCCCCCCAGCAGGAAAAGTCCCAGGGAAATCTGGTACTCTCAAAGGGAGATGGCAGATTGAGACAACCCTGTGCCTTTTCTGTAAAAGACATCACTTGTGATTTTTCTTTTCCCCCTTGAACATCCCCCTGCATCCTTTGAACCATTTCTCTCTGGTGGTGTCTGGAGTAACTGAGGAAAGTTCCATGCCTTAAACACCTCTGGGCATTTGTTGAGACTTGACAAACCCAGGGAGTTTTTTGATTGCCTTCAGAAGCCTGTAGAATTTTCTTGTGTGTTACTCCATGTTTAATTTTTGTATTTTTGCCAAGGAAATCTTGGGGAACATGTCAACAATTGACACCATTTCTGTTTACATTTGCTTTCTTGTTTTTTTATTCAAATAAACTTTTGAAATAATTTTTCCTTGAAGTGCAAAGAACTATGTGGATAAAACATCTCTTCCAACAGAGGATTAATTATCAAGAGAGTTTGGATCCTCTTCATATTCTCTGTAACAGGAATGTCTACAGTGTTGTGATGTATATCAAAGTTTTGATGTTTTCTAAATATGATATTGGTGATGATCCAACACAGTTATAAAAATGCTGTGGGAACAGTCAGTTTCATGCTCCTCTAGCTCATCCTCTGCTTTCAACTCAGGCTACAAAACGTTCCCACTGCTAAGCTTTTCTACAGGCCTTTTTCAGATCCAGGAATTCACCTACACCTCCTTTGAAAGGGAAATGCCATCCCTTCCTTTGTGGTGCACCTCAGCCCCTAGAACTGGATTTTAGCAGGTGACCTTAGCTCTAGACAGTCCCTTTGCTGAGCCCAGAGTTTGCTCTGTTCAAGGGAAGCTGGAACCCTGGGTTTTAAAAAGAAGCTGGCTTTTGTAATCACCTCTCTCATTTGTGCTTAAAATGTTCTGTAAAACTGTTAGATAGGAATTTTGGAGCTGTTTTTTAAATGTGGTTTTGTGTGTGTGACCGAGATTTTAGTTTTTCCCCCCTCCCTGTTAGTTATGAGAAGTTAAATGTTATGGGATCTTCTGATTTTACCCTGTACCCTTGGCTCTGCCTGAAGAAAGCAATTTGATGCCCTTCCAGCTGCCAATATCTCTTTGCCACTCAGTCATTACAGTGTAATTGGATCTAAAGTGCATCTATAATTTGCTGCTAGCAATGCTGGCTTGTCTTAATTGTGACTTCCAGCTGATTTCTTACGGTACTCATCAATGAATATGCATAGCAAAGCAGTCAGATTGGTGCAGATGAATAACTCTTCTTGAGAACTTGAGCTTTCATGCTATCTATGCATCAAGCTGTTAAAAAGCATCAGGGCAGGATCTCTGGCTTAAAGTGGATGGAGGCTTTCAGGAGGGCTTATGATACAGCCCAGCACACCATGAGTGCAAAGCCTGAGATGTTTTAGATTCTATATATGTGTGCATTCTCCCACATTTGGCAAAATTTCTGGGAGACAATGAGGAAAATCTGAGTGGTATAAATGTGATCTAGGCAAATGATTTTCCTGTTGCTTTCTTCTGCATTCACCCTGACTGAAGGCTACAAATACATTCTCACTGAGAGCATTTCTCTTGAGTGTCTCTTCTGCAAGCCAGCTCCTTGCAACCTCTGTATTTAATTTTAAGCTGGGTGCTATTCTTGTCAATTTGCTTGTGATTTTTTTTAAACCCCCTATTTTTCCTCACCTGAAAACTGTCATGTCATAGAAAACTTGTTTTGAGGCTGTAACAGCTGCACTTTTGAAAAGTAACACAGTCATAAATTAGGGTCACATAAAGTTCTAAAGCTGTTCCAAGCAGCTCCCTCCTAAGAGGCTCATATAGTTTTGTCTGCAGATTGAAGCTGGAGGATCTTAAAGTTTATCACAGCAAATACTCAGCTCCTCTCAGGTATCAAGGGTGTGGTGTTTTAACAGAATCCTTGCACTTGCACTCCAATACCTGATCAGAGGTCCTGACTTGGCCACCTTGGTATTAGAAAATCTGGGCATGTGGTAAACTGCACTCAAGGTTATGAAAACTCTGTGGGGATAGTGAGAGATTTGGACAAGCTGAAAGACTACATGGACAGCAGTAAATTTTATGATTAGCCTTCTATGTATACTTAATTACTTGCATATTTTCAATTACCAATAGCTTCATTAAAAAATATCTGTTATACTGTTCTAGAGGGACATTTCAAGTTTCCCGAGTTAGTTTTTGTTTAGTTGGTTGGCTTTTTGTTGTTGTTTGTTTGTTTGTTTATTTTATGGGGTTTTTTCCCCTTTTCTTTTTCTTTCCTTTGTTTTTAAGCATTATATTCAGGACAGGTCTCTCAGGTGTTCTACTTGAAAGCTGGGGCAGACAAAGAAGTTTTTAAGGGAATTCTCACTGTATTTTCTCTGCATGTACTGCACAATGCAATTCAATATTCATAAATTACTTTTGGCTGCTGTTAGTATTTCCCATCTCTGTTTGCTAATTCATGTACCAGATATATTTTAAATGAATCATTACACATCAGGGGATTTGATGCTTGTTCCACATGCAACAGCTCACTATTGAACAAAACTCCAGTGTTTTGTACTAATGCTAAGCCCTACCTTTGATTTTGTAATAAATTTAGGAGTCAGAGGCAGAATAAATCAGATCCTGTACTGTCAGGTTGGCAGGGATGATTGATCATACCTTTCTGACAGCACTGCATTTGACTGCAAGTCTCATGCAGCCCTACTTTAGATCATATAGAGGCATCTGGATGATGAAAAGCAGGCTGGCTTAGAAGACAGCATACAGTGCTGCACCACTGTCATATTTATTTAGTGGCAAGTGTCTGCTAAAATGCTTCAAGTTGTAGCTCATGGTAATAATTCTCTCTCATATTGAATCCATCTTGGCCCATTTTTATTCCTTTACCCATATTTTAAACAAAAATTGTTTTCAAAAACCTTCCCAGAATGGAAACATCAAGCCTTTAGCTAAAGCAGACATATGTGTGTAATAAAATAGCTCAGCTCTGCACTCACTAAGAGTGCTTTTTTTAGAAATGAAATCATTATGTGTTACTCAAATGTTTAGATGGTCACCCAAACACTCATGTTCCTCCTACTTTAGAAAAAAAACCTGCTTACTCAAGTATCAGAAACTCTCTAGTCATAAAATTTGAGTTTAGTTGCTGTTTGGCTCTTGGCAATAGGTGTCTGCACCAAGGCTCTGGCATTGAACACTGAATTTGGATCTGAAACCCAAACATTTTTCTGGGCAGAGGTAGCAAGGAGCAGCAGCCTATGACTGTCTCCCTGTCCTGCCTCGTTGGTGAGGGGTTTGTGCATCTGTCATAAGAACAGAACTCATCTGGAAGCTGCTCTCATGGAGAAATTGCTGTTCATTCCTGTTGTGAATGTGCCTGCATACAAACTACAGAGGGGTGCAGCACGTTGTCTTGGGTTTCTCACAATTTTTCAAGATGTTATTTGAGATGCATTTATGTTTGGCTGGTGTGGCTTTAATTTGGCTTTCTCTTTTATACTACAAATGATTTTTTTGTGTATACATATACATATACATATATGTATGTATTCTTTAGGGTTAGTGATGCAGAGCTGCACTCCTGTGTTGCAAGTTTAAGACAATCAATGAAGCATTATTTAATGCATGCCAACTTCTTTTTTAATACTGTTTCTAAAGTAAATTGCAGCAAGCACACAGCTATCCACCATGGAATAATAAATTGATATAGAATGTGTGGGGAATAGGCAATAAGCCAGAATCATTAAAAAGCTCAGTGCACCACTCCAGCAGCACAAAGCAGCTGTAAAGCTGAGGCTGGAATTGCACACAACAAATGGTGTGCACCAGTAAATCTGGCCCTGGTAATTTTACTGCAAATGACACACAAGCCAGAAAAACATTTAGATAGTTGAAATTAACACTTTTAACAATGATCTATAAAGCAGTGAATGATAATCAAGAGGTTCTTTCAAGCTCTTTGTAGCAAATCTATAGTATTTCACACTCTATTTTTCTCCAATATAAATGAAACAAAATAACATGGACCCTCTTTTCCTTAAGAACACAACATCTTTTTGGTAAGGTATCATACCAGCCCCTAGTTTGTCAAACACTACAAGGCTTGGTATTTTGGTCTTGGAACAAAGTTAGATAAAAAAGGAGCTGTTGGAAAAACATTAAACAGATTTTTTTTTTTTTGATTGATGCAAATCTGCACCTGTGTTTACTCATATCAAAGTGACTGTGCATACCAGATCATGTGAACATAGCCCTTGGGTAGGTAGAAAGGCTGCTGCAAACTTTGAAGTCCTTCAGAGGGTGTAACCACTGCTGGAAGATTGGATATTTTTCACCGATGCTCTCAAAATGAAAAAGTTTTTTTTTATTTTGTATTTTATCCATTCCATATTTTTCAATGTTGCTCTTAAAATATGACAATTTCCTCTCTTTCTAACTAAACTGATGAAAGAGAAGATTCAATCTCTCAGGCAATATATCAGCTTTTTAATGTTAGATCAGCTGTTTAAAGCACTGTTTGACCACATTATGGGCCACTTTCTCTCATTAAGCTGCTTCCCAAAGTCACCAGGCAGGGAGCCTGCTATCTTACAGCACCCCATCCAGGCAAGAAGCCTTTAAAATGAACCTGGGAAGAAGTGGGAACACTGCCTTGCATCATGTTATGCACAGGGGTGAAACGTTTCCCTGTGGATTAGAACTAAAATCCCACCAGAACCCTTTTAAAAAAACGGTGATAGTTTTTCTTATCTGAGTTCTGTGCAGAAATCTGGCCATCACTTTCTAGTCTATCAATCTGAGTTCTTTCATGAATACCAAATTCATTTCAAAAAAATCAGAGTTAATAAAACAATTTCTGTAGAGGAAGCAGCAGTATTGGGAGAGAGATGGAAAAATGGGTTTGCATTAAATTCCTCCCCTTTTTTTTTGTCAGATGATAGGGATACTTCAGAAGTACTAGGTAAGAACTGCCTGGTACAAGTTATAATGACCAGGACTGAGCTGAAAAGAGATCCAAGCTGTTGTGGCATTTGTTTGTATGAACAAAGAATGAATGTTCACCTAAACCTTTAAAAATATCTGATTTGCCTTCCATGTTTTTCCCTATATTTACATTCAGGCAACAAATGCTTTTGAGTGTGGGTGACATTGTACCAATTAACAAACTGAGGTTTCTTGACATATTCAAAAATATTTGAGAAATATTGTTTTGAAATCTTTCATCTACAATCAAGGAATTATATCCATAAAAAAATTGTGATTGATTGATTGATTGAGACAGGCACATAATATTGTTTCTGTTCTCCTAAGGAACCTATTGATGTTGTGGATGTTCTATACCTGGAAATGTTCAAGGCCAGGTTTGATGGGGCTTTGAGCAACCTGATCTAATAAAAGATGACCCTGCTTATGGCGAGGAGGTTGAAATAAGGTGATCCTTAAGGTCATTGCCAACCCAAACTATTTTATGATTCTATTCCCAACATTTATGTTCAAAGGCTAACAGGACGAGCATGTACAAAGTGCTTCAGTTTCAATTACACCTTTAAAGTAATAAAATAATAAATTAAAAGACAGCAACAGATTTTGGGTTTCTTTTGGAACATCTAATTTGATGTATTTTAAACTGAGTAACTGAGTATTCAAATTTAAGAGGAACTTACAGAGCCATAATTTAGAAATTGTAGACTCTTTTTGGAATGGTAATATTTTTTTTCCTCTTAAATGTGTTCATATTGCTCATGAGATTCCAAAAGCATTTTGACATTTTTGCTTGCAGTTCAAGTCCACTCCTATAAAATTTTGTTCATGAAAAAAAGTGCTTTGCCTTTATTTTCTACATAGCTCATATTCTTTCATTCTTGGCAATGCTAAGCGAAGACCAGGATTTGTCATTCCAGAAGCAGCTATCTGAAGTCTAGGCAGACTTGTGGATTTTACATTAAGAACCTATTTTGCAGAAATCCTTTATTCTTCATTACCAAAATACAGGTTTGATGAGTATCATGATACTGTTGCGTTTTTATTTATGCTTCTGTTCTTACAAAAATTGATTATGACTCCACTTCAGTTGGTTTTCCTATCTATTATAATATGACATATTCAATGTACTTTTTTTTAGACAACAATTTATGTTTAGAAGTTCTAGTCCAGAAAGTCTTATCTTTCATAATTTCTTTCTGGTTTTCCTTGAGTTTATTTCTAGTGATTGGTAATACTCAGAGTCCTGCTTTTCAGTCTGCTGTTTTTTGTCTTTCTGCCAAAATTTCAGCATCATTCTGCTGTCCTTGGTACTCAGTGTTTGCTCATGTAAACAACTACAGGATTTCCTTACAAACAGACTATTGCTAGGACAAGGGGGAATGACTTCCAGCTGAAAGATATTAGTTAGAAATTCTTCCCCGGGAGGGTGGTGAGGCCCTGGCACAGGTTGTCCAGAGAAGCTGGGGATGCCCCATTGTGAAGGACTGAGGCACAGACCCAGGCCAGCAAGGAATCTAAATCACTTTTTCAAAGAAACCAGCTGGTTTTATACACTTTCTCAAGGCACAGCATTTCCTTACATGGAAAATCTCACTATGTGACCTATCCCATGTTGCGACATCAGCAACCCCACTTTCTAAATGCCCTTCTGTGTGGTGATCTTGTTTGGGAATCTGTCAGCTTCCAGCAGGCTCCTCTCCCACTGGGGTCTGCTGTGTGACACCTCCTCCCACCCCAGAGTCTGGTGGAGACTGCCTCTCTGTGCCCTCATGTGCTCTTCTGTGTCCCCACCTGCTCCTTTGAGCCCCCATATGCTTCTGCAGGTGGATCCGACAGCCTGCAGCTCCACTCCACCCCATCCCTTCCCATGCCCCATTTCTGGGAGTGTTCAAGGCCAGGTTGGATGGGGTTCTGAGCACCCTTCTAGTGGGAAGCATCCCTGCCCCTGGCAGAAGGGTTGAAACTAGATGATCTTTAAGGGTCCCTTCCAACCCAAATCACTCTATGATTCTGTGAGTAGCTCAGCAGATTACTTTTATAAATATAAGAATTGTAAGTAGGAATTCCATTTTCTTGATGCTCTTCGGCTGGTTCTGCAACTAAAAAGCAGAAGTGGCCCTGTTAAATACCGCTTTACATAAAACATTAGGAAAGACCTGTTATTGTGCTGTGTTATAATTTCATCTCAAGTTTTTCTATTTCTTGTTCTGAATATTATAGCTCAGAATATGAATATTCAGCTCTCTTCACTCTGGTGCCAAAAGAAGTGTTCTGGTAGCTGTAATCCCAGAACACACTAAATTCTTTACTGAATGTCTCTGTATCAAAATAATAGGTATCACTTCAAAGATTATGCACCAGCTTCAGCCAGGGTTAAAAGAAACTCTGTAACCTTTGTGTAATGGTACATATTACCAAATTTTTTCATAGTTAAAACATGGGTATTTTCATCTACAAGCCTTATAGTTTTCTTTTTAGTCATTACAAAAAGTTATAGTTATAATAACTTTATAATCTTTTTTTTCTCCTCATGTTCTATAGGACAAGATTTCTCTCAGCAATTCCTTTTGTTTTCTTTGTATTTTAGGAGTCACACAGAGAAAAGTAAAGCTCTGCAAGGATTGTCTCCTTTTGGATACATTTATTTGCACATATATATGTAAATGGCCAGGAGAATACTTTCCTTTGCTCCTTTTTTTTTTTTTCCCCTCCCTTAACTGGATCAAACTGCAGCAAAAAAAAAAAAAAATTATATTTCATCTGCATGAACAGCCTTCCAGAAAAAAAATAAGAACAGATTAAGAGCTAACTTCAGAGCTGTGTGTGCTGGATCTTTGAAGATGTATTCATTTCATTTACCTCTAACTATCTGAAAACTCAGTACTTAGTGCAGGACAGGAAGGTCCTCCCAGAAGGTCATGTGGGCTATTTTGGTGTATGAAAGATGAATTTTTCTCTGTCTGCCTTCTGCTTGTAGTGGAGTTGCACTTTCTTGTCTCTCCAGCTCTGCCGGACTTGGCTGCCTTTCACACCCTTTGACACATCTCAGCTTACAGCATTTTGGGAATGGTGGGTTTTCTCTTCACCCCATCTGGAGCACTCTGGTTTTCCCCACTGATCATGGAGAACACTCTTAGACTATAGAAGAACCTAAGTCATGCACTGGATGCCAAGGCAACAGAGATTTTAGAAGAAATAAATCCTCCTCTTTGAAGCAGTACTGATAAACCCAACAAGACTATCCATCCAATTAGCAGTGCACATGCCTGAGTAAGAAGTCAGGATAATGTGCAGAGGGAAGAAAACATTTAGGGATAACAGAGAAAACAGGATGCTTTAGTCCCTCTCCAAAAGGTATGCTGGTGTCTGTCACTGGGGCAGATGGAGAGACCTACCTTTTGCAGATTTTATAGCCATGGAGTTAAGGGAAAATAGTTTGTTTGGTTGGTTTCTTTTTGTTGCTGTTGTGGTTTTTTCTTGTTTGTTTGGTTTTTTTTTTTGTGTGTTTTTTGGTTTTTTTTTATATATATACAGTGGTCAGTACCAGTGATGGGGGCCTTTAGTTCAGATCTTCCCACCCCTGCCATGTTGCTGGGGACTCTCCATCCCTTCTCCTGAGGCTGCTTCACTTAATCTAAACACTCAGGTGATAAATGCAGGCATTTACACATATGCAGTAAGGAGTCCAAGAGGAATGCTTTAAGAGTCATGGCCAGAAGGGATTTTTACTCCCATACTCTTTCTCTCTGATCCCATTCAGTTCAAAATGCTGCAAACAATGAACGAATTATTTATTTTCTGAAACAAATAAGCACTTCAGAGAGAATCTAGAGTTCTGATCAAAAGAAAGGCAGCATTAAAGACATGCAAGCAGTACAAGGAAAATCTACTATTTCTTACAAAACCAATGCTTTGCAGCCCTAATCTGTTACTAAAAGTTCCCATTAATCCCTAGCAATACGACCAGTCTGTGTTGAAAATTTAGTCTTATATTTATGAACTGGAAGTGATCTTATTAGTGTTTTACTACATCAGGTCCGATAAACTCCCATATCTATTTCGGTTAAGCTTCTTTTGATCCACTTAGAACATAATTTTAACTTCCATAATTTTCTGGGGGGCAATTTCATTCATCTCAGACTGAAGTTATGAAAAAAAGTGTAACTTAGCAGTTGGAGGATGCATGAACTCTCCCACAGGTGCATGCAAACAACACAGACACCTAGATATTTGTGTAGCAGCAGTGCCTGTGTGATGCTTTGGAACTCCCCTCTTGGTTCCTCAGTTCCTGATTGTGTATTTGGGTCAGGCTTTGGTGTCTGAACTGCACTATACCTATGGGAAGAACAATTGAATGGGCAAAAGAGACTTTTCTTAGTTCAGCTGCAGCTGAAGTTCAATCTGCAAGTCAGAAAGTGTCCTACAAGTGAAAGGCTTTGTTTCCAAAAGAAGACAAAGGGTGCTGAAGAAGGAGACAGGTGTGAGGTCTAGACCCTGGACTATAAATATCAACTGCAATAAGTTGCCATTAGGAAGAAGGTTTCTTAGTTCTTCTCTACAAAAAAAAAAAATATTCAGAGGGAGGTAGCACCTCTCCTGTGAAAGCCAAGTTGGGTTGTTCAGCACAAGAGAAAGCTCTTGAGACACCTTATTGTGGCAACTCAGTGTTTACAAGATGTTTGTAAGAAAAATTGGACAGACTTTGAAGGCTTTCTTCAGAATGAGGAGAACTGTTGCTCTCAAGAAGGTTTGATTAGTTCTATTCATAATGAAGGGCATCACCTATTTAGTTGAATGGTCACAGTAAATTTTTATTTTTCAAAACACTGTGATTTACATTATGATACATTTTAGTAGGGCCTTTAGCAACAGGACTGGGAGTAATGGTTTTAAATTAAACCAGGTTCTGTTTAGATTGGATATAAGGAAGAAAATGTTTACACTTAGATGATAAAACACTGGACAAGTTTCCAAAGAGGTGATAGATGCCCTATCCCTGGAAACATTCAAGGCCTGATGGATGGGGCTCTGAGCAATCTGATATAGTTAAAGGTGTCCCTGTTCATTGTAGAGAAGTTGGACTAAATGACCTTTAAAGCTTCCTTCCAACTGAAGCTATTCTAGCATTTTCAGGTATGTTAGGCAATGCCCATAAGTGGAGGGGAATACGGAGGGAAGGACTGTGAGAATCCCACCTTTCTCCATGTATCTGCCAGTGGCTAATGGTCTGCCTTCTACCAGTGAAAACATAAATATCTCCTGGAGGTGTGGAATAGAAACAGGATCTCATCCCACCTGAAGGCTTACATCTTTCTCTCATATGAGCCAAATACTCCCCATTTCCCATTGGCAATGCATGGATCAGGACTGTGCCTTCTGTGGCCAACAGTACCAGGAGAAAAAACTTGTACAGGCAAGACACTACACTCATGGTGAATTTGAAACCTTTTTTTTTCATTACTGACATGGAAAGTAGGCATCTCTTCACTTCTTCTCTGAAATGCATGAAGTCATTGAACAATCACAAAAAGAGCAGAGAGAAAGGCCATAAGAAGAAGCTCTGCTGTGGTATTTTTCCTCTGTAAAGATGTCATAGACTAGTTCCTTTAATTTACAGCTCTAGTAGCATATACTGAACTCAATTTTTCTGAAGGTATTTTGCTGTAAGCCTATTCTCTGTCTTCACCATTGTTATTTTCACTCCATAGTGAGATAAAGTTATTAACAGAAGGCTAAAAATTCAAGTCATTAAAGAGACTATCAGTCATTCAACTCAAAATAATTCAGAACAATAAACTGAAAACATTAAAATCTCTTCCAAACTGAGAGGTAGACCTCTTGTCCAGAGATCTGAAAACTCGGAGTCACCTAGTAAAGGCAACTGGCCCCCTCCACCCACTGTTTCACTGTGAATTAACAACTGATCACATTTATCATGGTTTCCACTACAACAAAAGAAGACTGGTGGAAATGGAATACCAAGGCAGCACAGAGAAACACAAGGCAGCCTGACCATATAAGGAAATACTGTGTCTTCAAGAAGTGTACAAAACCAACTTGGTTCTTCTAAAGGATTCAGATTCCCTGCCAGTCTGAGTCCGTGTCTTGGTCATTGCACATTTCCATGGGTGCAAGTATCCTGCCTGTGCAATAAGGTTGAATTAATTTAGTTGTCCTAATCCTAAATGCAGTAGAGCTTATAGTCTTGCAAGCTGTTTTCTCAACAGAGGGAAATAAACTTGTTTATTACAAAGATTGTAAAACAGGAAACAGAAATCTCCCTTTTCAGGGAGATGCTAATTTCTTTGGAAGTTTTTTATTCACCATGATAACTGTCAATGGATGAAAAGTCTAAAGCAGAGTGTGAAATATCTTGCTTTTCCAATGCTCTAATTCCACTTGGAAAGGCTCCTAGTGGCAGACTGAGCACGGTCAGTACTGCTGCAAGGATTGCTCATGGATTCAGCAGGGAACAGGACACCTCCTGGCATAGTATCTAGCAGTGCCACCTTGGAACACTGCAAATGTATGCTTGCACAAACCTGAAGTGTTGGAATATCCTGATATTCAGAGCTCTGTGAAACATGTATTAAGCCTGCCTTCTTTCTTGAAATATTACCTCATATATATTAAAATATAATGCAAACTTTTGTGAAACATTTAATCCCAGAAAAAAACCCCAAAAACCTTTAAAATCAAATCACTGAGATACATTCTTACAACTTACTCATAATCTCCCTTGATAAAAATACTAATAATAGTGATTATCATCACCCTGCTATATCTTTTCTTTCCGGTGCTATGGCAATTTCTGCACCACATGTGTGCTATTCAGACAGCTCCTCTTAAAATACTTATTCAGATTTACTGATAAATGTGCAATTTGCAAATGCAGTCCCCAGCTGAGTAGTTCATTCCTTGTTAGCAAACCACTTCTGCCTCCTATAAATAGGTATGTGCTTAAGTGCTTTTTCAGGTGTGGCTTAGACACATAACATTGGACAGAACATGGGTCTAGCAGAAGGCAAAATATTCAGCATGCTCTACAGAGCCATCACTTACCTCCTGCATACAACCTCTGTTCTGAGGGACAAATTTTTGTTCAGCATAAGTGACAAACCAGGTTAAGAAAATGTCTTGGTTCAGGGCAAATCTGGGAGAGAGCCCCCAAAGGGGTTCCTCTAGAAGGCAGATTCAATCGGCCCCTCTACCCTAACTGGTTTGGGAAAAAATACCTCCTTGGAGAAAAATGGAAAAAACCTGTTTATTAAACAAGAAAACCTAAACAGTATTGAAAAATGAAACTTCTTGTCACTCCAAAAGAGAGACAAACTCAGAAAAATCCCCTGGGCTGTAGCTCAGCTCACCCAGTTTGTTTTCAGTGCCTCTGGTGCTGGAAATGCCACAGCCCCAGCCCAGCTCACTGGGATACAGATGTTTGCTGCTGCTGCTCTTCTGGTGTTCATCCTGAGCAGGTTTGAGCAGTTCCAAAGAAAAGGAAAAGTCCATGGAACTTCTTTGCCTCAGCTAGTAAAACTAACTAAAAGCAGAGGAGAGCTCTGCCTCGCTGTCTGTCCATCCGTGTGGAGGAGGGATTGCAGTTTTGAAAACAAACTCTGCACTTCTTCTCCCCCCGCTTCACTCCTGGAACAGGTTTTAAAGGTGCAAAACTTATTATTCAGCATAAACAGAACAGACAATTGGGGATCAAAGCATCATACAGTCAACCTAGGACAGCAAATGAACAACATTTTTATCTTGCACTGCTGTTACAGTTAAACTTTGCAAAATTGGCTTTTGAGTTATTAAAAAAAAAAGTCAGGAAAAAGGAGAGGGAAGAAAGATATGTAAGACAAAGATATGTTATGTGGCCTGATATGAAAGAATAATTCTCTTGCTGGAATGTCAATAAATAAAACTTGAAAAAAATAGAGAAAATCAATGGAAAAAACTCTAAAAGCCACCTGGTCTCTTTATAGGAGGAATTAGCACATAAATGCAACTAACTCCCTCAACTTTTCATTTCTGGGAAAGGTGAAATTTTAAGCCATTACTCATCTCATTAGTCGTCTTGCAACCCTAATTGGTATTGCTAGGCCAGATGCCTGCATTCCAACTTTTCACCTACTCCCATTGAACAGGGAGTGCAATTAATCAACTCTTCTAGGGCTGGCTGTGCCTCTGTGAAATGTCATCAAAAATCTGAGCACTTTTTGTGAGGAGAGGAAGAATGTCATTCTGGTAGACTTCTCTCAATGTTAATGCATTTTTTAAATGAGCCTTAGGAGCTGGACCTTTCCCTATGATGTTTGTGAAATCCTTAGCCATCTCAAATGGTAGAAGAATTAATCTCAGGATTAAAACTGCCCTGGTTTCTTCCCTTTTTTTTTTGTACCACTACCTGTTGTTTTGTATGTTGCTTCATTTCTTTGTAGGACTTTTATATTTGCATACAAGAATCAAATGAGGAAAATTGGGTTGGAAAAATTGGACCTCAATGGATTATTTGGTCCATCCTGGAGTCTGGCTTACAGGCTGATACTAAATGTGTGAGTAGGACAGAGGGAACTGGGGATATTGGACATTATTACCACTAAAAGACTGTGAGCCTTTAGGCAATGTTCTTTGAGAAAAGGTTTCTCAAAGAAAAAGCAAACCTCTCTCACGGCATGGCATGACAGCATGCATGGTGCCAGCAAAGAAAAGCATTAAAATGGCAGAAAGAGCAACAAAAGCTCCTATTAGACTGAAAATAAGTAAAATAAAATTTTACTGTTAGAATTTGACATGTATAAGTGACAGAAGTCCCTTCTTCCAAGTAACAACAAATAGGGCAAGATGAAATGTCTTCAAGTTGCACCAGGCCAGTTTAGATTGCATATTAGGAAAGAGGTTCTTCATGGAAAGGGTCACCAAGCACTGGAGTAGAATGTCCAGGAAAATCATTAAGCCACAATCGCTAGAGATATTTAAAAGATGAGTAGAGGTGGTACTTAAGGACAAGGTTTTGTAATAGCAGTACTTGGTTAGCAGTTGGACTCATAGTTTTAGAGGACTTTTTCAACCAAAGTGATTCTGTGATTGTATTAAATAGGTGCTACTGCTGAAGGAATAGTTAAGGCAAGTCTGGGTTTTAAAACAGAAAGAGACTGTAGTTTTCTTTGTCAACAGGCCTGTTAGTACAGCCCCCTCACCCCAGCTATAAGGCAGATTTTCACATCTCTTGAATTTTCAGCTTGTCTAAAACCTTTTGATTTTTTTTTAACACAGACACATGTAAATTTCTGTATATAAAAGGTGAATTGTTTCTATGGAAAAGTTTTGGTCAGGAACAATTAATTATTTTACCTCCAGGCACCAGTGTAATACCAAATGCAGCTCCAGGTTCGGAGAAATGTAAAAGTAACTTCTGGCCCTATTCAGCAAGAACAAGTATGTATTATGTATTATGTATTTTATCACCAGATACTGAAATTTATGGCATTGAAATCAAGAGCCAGCTGAAAGCTGACTCAGCAGATTGTACTTGTGACATGGACAGAAGAATGCCTGAGTTATGTCTGTTGGGCAGAGTATGTCATCTAAATTAATACAGAAAAATTGCCTCATAAGTCATCTCTGCAGTTGCTCTGCATTGCACTATTTGAAGACCTGAATTCAACACTACACTAATTTTGCAGATGTAGCACTGATTCATCTGGTTTGGATCTTTACATCTTTTCACAGAGAGAGTGTTTTAATGACACTTGGGTTATTCAGAGAACCACACTAGCCAGACTATTAAACCCAGCATTAAATCCAAACTAACTCTCAAGAAGCCTAATTCATTTCATATGAGGCAGTGCAGTGTTGCTGATGACTCCAGTGAAATATTTAAAATATAGTGTATCCCACCAAAAGAGAAACAAATGCAAGAAATACATAAGAGCAGGCAACATTGCTTAATTACAATTGGGGTTTTCTTCAGGTTGCAGGGACACCAAAGAAATTTCATTTTAAACCACATGGTCACCCTGGGTGTTGCATTGTGTAGACCTGCATTTCATATTTACTGTGAACTCTCTGGAGAAGTCAATATTGGAGACCAGAGTGAACAGAAAGCAGAGATTTTTTTTTTTGCAGTTTGGATGAATTCATAAATTCAGAAGCCCTGGGGTTTTGAAGATATAGGGTTTTTTTTGTTTGTTTTGTTTCGGTTTTTGTTTTTAGGGTGGAATGGTTGGGGGAAGTATGTGTGATAAACCTGTGGCCAAAAAAACCAAAAAAAAAACAACCAAAAAACCCCAAAAAACTAGGGAAAAGTAGGAGGAAAAAAACTTTTTGAGAAACTTGTATATCCTCTTATATGTGGCAGCCAGCAAAGTGGGACCTGCTCTTTGTGGGGGCTGTGAATCATAGATTAATTGCCGGGCTTTCATCAGCAATGACATTTTCAGGACAGACCTTGGGTTCCAGAGGGTTGCTTCATCTGACTAGAAACCAATCATAATTCTCCAGGCCCCTCTCACCAAAATCAGCATGTTTAAGAAAATTAACAGTAAATTAATAAAAATTACTAAAAACCAATATTTGATGTTTGGAAAATCCTATACATTTCAACGAAAACATATTTTTCTGGAATTTTCCTGGCTTGCTTTGTTTGGGGTATTCTCTCAGAAAAGTGTTGGCATTTATTAAGACACTTCTCTGGTCTGGCTTTGCTCCAGCAAAGCGTGGCCTCATTCCAGCCTGCTGTTAGTGACAGTCCTGGAGTGATACACACCAATCTACTCATTATTGTGCAGAGGGAAGAAACTGCACAAAATAGTCTATTTAACAGCAGAGAAAATAGGTAAACTTGACAGGCTTTGGAAGCAGACTACAGTTAGGCACTGGCAAGTGCAAGAAGCATAATGTAATCATATGCTCGTGCTTTTATTGCACACGAAATTCATTTGAGAAAGAAAAGCAGAGAATGCTTCCCTCCTAAGTGGTATCTCTTGTAAGGAAATAGCTGATTTCTCCAGAGGGTTCCTTGAGGAGAAATTGATATTTTGTTGATATTTTGCTCCCTTAGGTGTTTTATTCTTATTTTTTGTGCTTTTTTTGGTTTGGTTTTTTTTTGTTGTTGTTGTTTTACAATAGAAACTCTTGCTGTTATAACCTTTCTTTTCTAAGCAGATGTTTCATTGCTTCTGGTAGGTGTTCAAGGTTTGAGCATTGTGACAAAGCTTCAAAAACTAAGAATATTCTCTGTAGCTCCCAGCATTTCTGTTTTGACATTCATTGCCTGCACTGTTTGTATGCTGCGTGCAGCACCACCAGAGCAGAGCTGATATGCTGTTGACACACTTGAGCAAAAGGAAATCATATGACCCAGGATGCTCAGTAAGGTCCTGAAAAGAACTGAAATGCAGCAGAGAAAGCAATAAGTTGCAGCTCTCTTTTAGGAATGGCTTGTTTTTGAGCCTCCTTTTCTCAAAGGACTGGGCTGCCACAAGACCATGAAAAACATAGCTATGGGCCAAAGAAAAGTAGTCTTTACAGCATCTCCAAAACCTGGCCTAATTCCTGTGTGCTGTTTTGTGGGCTAGTCTCATAACAGTAGTTTGAAGATGATGTTTAAATGCTTTAGGAAGTGCAAAGAAGGGTAAGGAGTGAGTGTGCTGCAGGGAATTAAATGAATGAGTTATGTATGAGGTGATGTTTGGATAGTACATTATCTCCAGGCCTAGAAGGAAGGTGACAGAAGGGGGCCTAATTGCATTATGTGGTCCCTAAGGATGTTCATACAATAATGAATGACAGAATGTGTTCACACTTGAAGGGAATGGATAAATAATCCATAGACCTTGTTTGAAAGGAAGAAATGAAAAGTTCAGACTACACAGAAAGTCCCTAGTATTTCTTCCAACTAGTTATTGGCATAAAAACAGGCTAAAACCTTAACTAATTTTGCCAGGTTGTATACATATGTGTACACAGACACGCATATGGGTGTATTTCAAGAGGGGATGTATTAGATGACAGAGATGAAAAACACTTGTTAACCTGTTTTAAATAATGCACAAACATAGGTATTCCTGCCTACCTTTTACCAACATTTTTATTTTACTTCTGTCGTGCATGACTTCCCTTGTTTCCCTTTGTTAACTTTCTTATGGAAGGGAAGGGGAAGAGGAGGTTGCCCTTTCCATATGACACAAAGTTCATGACCTGATGCTACCAAATCCCTTTTTCTGTTCTAGTGGCTTGGAAATGCTGCAGGACTGGTAGAGAGAGGTGGTCCTTCCTGCCTCCAGGGAGAGGAACTGTGTACCTGAGGAGGCTACCTATTGCCTGGAGGAGGAAAGGTTTTGTTGTATGTTTTTTTGTTTATTCTGCTCAAAAGGAAGAAAAAAACCCCAAACCTGTGACAAGCATGCTGCGTGGAGGAGAACAATACAGCCAAGGCACTCTGTGAGAGTGAGGTCACACTATTGCAAACTACACATTGCTTTTCCAAAGTGTAGACAAATTGCTGTGTAATTATGTCCAGCTGCAACAATGGCAGATGTACTTACAGAGGAGATAACAATGATTGCTGCAGGCAAAGCAGTAATGCAGTTGAGATTTTTGCACTGTGAGGTTACCCTGACTTTGTACCTGCCAATGTACCCTGCCAAAGTCCAGATAAGCCTAGCTGACCCATCAGTCGTGTGTTCAGGCAGACCAAGTCCTGCAGCCAGAGGCACATAAGGTGCTGATTGCCTTTGCCTTCAGCTGCTTTCCAACTAAAATTTAACTTTTTAGTGATTAACCATGTGAAGCTGCATACTGCAGCTGTGAGGCCTATCCCTCCATGAAGAACAGCAAAGCTCCTTGGCAGACTCCAGGTGCCTGGGCTGTTCTTGCTCAGCTCCTCTGCTGGCCCAGACCTCTCTCTGCTTGTACTTCAGCCATGCTTTTCTTCAAGGATCTCCAAACACTCCCCTGGTGTGTCCTGTAAGTGTCCTGGTTCAGGCCAGGATAGAGTTCATATTCATCTTAGCAGCTGGTACAGTGCTGTGGCTTGGATTTAGTATGAGAATAACACAGATAACACACTGATGTTTTGGCTGTTGCTCAATAGTGCTTACCCTAAATAAAGCACTTTTCAGTGTCCCAGGCTTCGTAGTGAGAAGAATCTGGGAGGGAGCATGGCTGGGACAGGTGAATTAACTGGCCAAAGGGCTATTACATATCTTAGGATGTCATGGTCAGTATAAACTGGGGAGGGTTACCCAAAAAGAGGGCAATCACTGTTTGGGAATGAGCTGGGTATTGGTCAGTGGGTGGTAAGCAATTTTATCTTATGCAACTTGTCTGTTGTGGATTTTATTTCTTTCTCTTTTTTTCCACCCTCATTACTATAATTGTTTCTGTTATTGTTATTTAATGTATTTATTTTATTTAGTTTCTATTATTAAACTCTTCTTAGCTTAATCCATGAGGGTTTTTTTCTCTTTTTCTCATTTCCCTCCCCGTCTCACAGTGGGGAAGAGGGAGTTAGTGAGCACCTGTGTGATGCTTAGTTGCTGGATGGAGTTAAGTCATGGCAGTAAGATAGAGCTCATCAGCCTTATCTGAAGGCTCATTAGTATGGGAAAGATAGAATTATAACATAATTAGGGAGCATTGGTGCTCTTCCCTGAAGTGTTTTCCTAGGATATCTTAGGATGATGTCTGTGGCACAGTGTTGTGGATGCAGGCAAACCCAGCGGAAAGAAGTGACAATGTCTGACTCAATTCAGAAGGCTGAGTTATTTCTTTATTATAATTATGATAAAATACATTAATATACTATATAAAAGGAGGATACTAAAAACTACATACTACTTTCTCCTACTCTATCTCTAATCTAACTCGTGACCCTGCTTGCGAGAGTCCAGACACAGGTGGGTTGGATTGGCCATCAGGCTCAAACAATCCTCACCAGAATCCAATCAAGCACTCACTCCAGGTAAACAATTCTCCAAACACATTCCACATAGGAAAAACAAGGAGCAGAAACAGAAATTGTTTTCTCTTCCATTTCTCTCTGTGCACCTCTATGAAAAATCCTGAGAGTGAGAGAAGTGTGCTTGCCACAGCACAGTGACTCAGTTCATGAAGATCTCCAGCCTCCCAAAGCAGTAAGAATTCATCAACAGACCTCCTTAGATTTTGCTCCTGCTGTAGATTGCTGTAGGCAATAGGGCAATATGTGGGGAAGAAGAACAGCAAAAGTTTGCTGTTCTACTTATTTGGGTATCTCATATGGAGGGTGCATACCCATAAGGCTACATTAGAGGTGTTCTAGATGTTGATCACATTGAGCAAAATGACAGTGGTTTTGCAGAGATGATTGTGTTAGCAAATTTGTCCCAAAGTTACAAGGTTATTTACTCTGAACTATTCAGGTACTTTGAACCTAGAGCTGAATTTTCTGTGCTTAGCAGGCTGTTTTTTAGAAATGACCTTGCCAGAACAATGACTTATTTTCAGATATCGTGAGAAGCATACAGAAAATGCTGTTAACTGTTGCACTTTATTGGACAGTGCATCTGAATCCTGAAAGCTCAGAACTCATTGACTGTGGATCATAGAGCATGGCTCTTCCTGTACTTCCTAACTGCAGAATACCAGCATAGAGAAATTTTAATTATTATCAGAAAATTAACTTTCCTCCAAAAAAAGCTTTAAATATTGCCTTGAGATGTATATTAAGAGAAATTGTATGTCACCTGTTACTGATGTGAGTGACATTGAGTTTTTCTGTTTCCCAGAGAAGAACTTCCAAGTGTTCCTGTGCTGAATGAAGAGGATTCCAGTGCTGGCCAGAGATCCACTGATAGGGCATGAAGGGTGACACAGGTAACATGTACTAGATGAGCTGCATCCAGGTTACAAGTCTGGCAAAAGTGGTAATCTTCCAGGGTGACTTTTAATACTTTTGGCATTAAACCTGAGCTGCTGCACTGATGGATGAGGGTCGGGAGTATGGTGAGTGCTCTGAGTGACAAAAAGGAGGGAGTGACACTCTGAAAGTGCAATTCACCTGTACAAAATATGTGCTCTGTCCCCTGCTGCATGTTCCTGGAGGTCAAAACCATCCCTGTTCAGATGCAGGAGGTATGTTGTAGCTTGTGAGTGAGCACCTTTGAGGAGTTTGTGCTGGGAGCTGATAACTTATTGAAGTGTGATGTGCAAGGAAACAGAAGAGCTCCCGACATGTGTCTGGTGTCTTTGTTCAGCCTGGTGACAATTTATAGCAAATATCATGTCTCCTACCAGTGGGTTGTGACTCCCTCCTGGTGTGTTACACGTTGTCTGTCTTCTCTACTGGGAAGTTCTTGGGATCTGTGATGACCATAAAAATTAGCAGAACCCCTGGAAGGACAGAATCTGTCAAAGCCTGCATCCTACAGACATTGCATTGTCTATCTGCCCTCTGCCTTCTGCCCTTGATTCCCTCCTTGGGTCTCTGAGCCAGAATGCACTAACCCCCTCACATATCCTCCTACAATGAAACAGCTGAAAAACAGACTAGAGCATATGTTTGAAATCCAGATAACAGAAAGGCAGATTGTGCTGGGAGAAAGTCCAATACAATTTAAAGAAAGTCATGCTGCTGTAAATTTCCATCACTCAAAGTTACGTGATACAAAAAAAAAAATACAGAGTACTTAGTTTTAATTTAGTAGAAGTAATTTGGATTTGAGTTAGGCTGCATGCTGTCTACTGAAAAAAAAATAATTTATAGACTTTAATTGTAAAAGAGTGAAGCCTTTTGCTTCAAAGAGCCCATCAGCATTCTGTCTTTCCTGTTTTATCAGCAAGAGAAGCTGAGAGCAAATAACAGATGGGTATGTCCCTTAGCTCCAGCAGTGAATGCTCATGAAACAGCACAATCTACTTCTGATGTGTTATGTTTCTTTTTTAACAGTAGTAGTAGGTGTGAGGCAAGATGAATAATTAGCTCAGATCAAAACTCCCTTTTTTCCTACTGAGAAGATGGCAGCGGCTGGCACTTGGGAAATGACCATGTTATTTTGGTGTGATGGTTAAACCAGAGACAAACAGCTTCAAAAGACACATAGAATTAAATTTAGGGGGTGATAGGAGCATGAGGAAGATTTTTATGTCTGGATTCAGATCCCCTCAAAAGAAAAAAATATCCAGTTAACTGATTACCTCATCAGGAGGCAAATGAACCTCTTCCAGCCACAGAAAAAAACTAAGATTAGATTCTCCAGTGGACTTAGTACTGCAATGTAGGGAGATGATGCAGAGGAGAGCCAGTTTGCATGTGCTCCTCCCTGGGCACACAGAGCCCATCCCAGTTATCAGTGGATTCTGCTAGCACAGACAGCTCTTCTGATATCTGTGATGCCCTGAATAGCACCACCTGTATTTGGAAATATCCCTTAAAAGGCTGGGGCTTATAAAAACCAGCAGGTTGAGTAGGAAGCTGTTTAGCCTGCCCAGCAGAAAGCAAGAGAAATGTTTAGGTGTCTTACTCAGAAATGAGAGGGAAAGGTCTTTGTGGGTGTTCAGGAGGCACAGCTGTGAAAGCTGGCCAATCCCTCCCTGCTCTGAAAAAAACAAACAAACAGAAAAATCCTATGAATCAAGGCATCACAGAATGGCAGGGATAACTTTCAACAGACTGGATTGTTCAGAGCTCCATCCAGCCTAGCCTTTAACACTTCTGGGGATTGGGCATCCACAACTTCTCTGGGAAACCTCTTCCAGTGCCTAATCATCCTTGCAGTAAAGAATTTCTTCCTACTATCTGATATAAATATCACTGCCCTTGCAAAATGTCCCTCTCCAGACCTTTTGCAGGTTACTTTAGGTACTGGAAAGTAATTTAAGGTCCCCTTGGTGTTCTTTTATCTTTAGGGGGATAAAAGATATCCCACCTCTCCCTGCCTGTCTTCACAGGAGAGATATTCCAGGACTATGATCACAATCCTGGGCCTCCTCTGGACTCACTAGGAGAGGTTACCAGTGCCACACCAAGCTTTCTGAGGGCTTAAGGGGATTTTGGTTTCTACCACTACTGAGAAAGAGAAACATTATCTCCCTGAGCAGAGTTCCTCATTGATTTAATATTGACTCCATTTTGCAAGCAGAGCCACTTCAGCAGGAGAAATTCAGCATGTCCCTGAGTAATGAGGGAAACACTTGCTGGTGAACACTCTAGGGGGTTTGTCATGGCTTAAGTGCTGGGGAGGTCTGTGTGTTTCCAGCCTGAAAGAGTTATGTGTGTTAAGGTGAGTTATAGTCCAATATTTTCAGCATCTAAATTTCAGATGAATGCCCTTTCGTGCAAGATGAAGAACTAAGTCTTATTTGAAAAATCTATTTCTTACTTTCCCAATTTCAAAATGGACAACTGTTTTACATATGTTCACTATCTGTTAGTTTATGCTTAGTTACTCAACTGTTACTCTAGCTCTATTAGATAGAAAATGCCAGAGGGTCAGATTTTCAAACAGTGTAAATTATCCAATTCCACTGACATCAGCTGATTTTCCTAAGCAGGTGTTGGGGGCCCTTAGAGTTAACATGGCCATATTCCCACTCCTGGGTGTGTTTAACAGCAAAGCAGTGTGATCTGTTTGCAAACAAATGGAAACATGTAAATTGAAGTGATGCTTCAGCTGTGGTGGTTCAGACTTTTGGAATGTGAAATGTTCCAGAGCCATGGGACTTATTTTTGCATGGCATTCAAGTTACCTTAAAGCTTATGCATATAAGTGCTGGTTCCACCATTCTAAGCTTCCCAAACATTTCAGGTGACTGCACTGATGGTAGGTTGAATATGAATTGAATTTCACTTGGTTTAAAATTCTATATCTGGAAAAGAAAAAAAGTTTGGATAGAGGTGATGTGAATTCAGAATAAACTCAAGTTCAGATACAGTTTCACTAGGGTCAGACCTTTTATGTACTTGTGAACAATGAAATTCCAGGATATCACATTCAGATTAGACTTGGAGGAACATTTTACATGATCCTCTGAGAATGCAAACCAAAACCCCATGAAAGCAAAAGCACAGGCTTTTTAGTTATCCTAGAATGGAAGGTGAATAATATTGTATCATGCACTGATATAATTGCAAACAAGATGATCTATTTGTAAAAGTCAGATTCTGGCATGTTTTCAAATGTAATGCTGTAAAGAAGCCACTGAGGAAGTAAGAAAACAAAACCCCAAAACCAAAGCAAGAATCATTATCAGAAGACCTAAATATAAGTTGCATACATTAGTCCAGACTGAAAATACATTCTAGAAAACAAACAGGAGATAGTGGCAGTAGCCAAACACAGAAACAACAAGGAAATGATAACAGTAAAAAGAAGTCAAAAGCATAATAGAAGTAAAAATATTTGGAAGTCTGATAAGCAGATATATACAAAGTTTCTTTGGCTTTCATTTTTGCAGTGGTTTTTACACTTGCATTGTTGAATGGCTGTAAAATTCCTCTACTTATGTAGAACAGGGTTCTTTGGAATATTCATCATCCTGTCAGGGAGAAATCCTTCCAGATTTATTTTAGTAGCTATTTGGTTTACTTTAATTTTTTTTTGTTTGTTGAAAGGAGTAGTAACTTCTCATTCATGCCTGCCAAAGGGTAACAAGTATTAAAACCCACCAGTTTCCCTGAAGAAGAAATAAAATCAGACTTTCTTGGTTAGTGGTACTACATAAATGAATATTACAGCTGAGTCTTTTTTTTTATCCTTTACAAATAAAAAGCTAGCTGAGGAAAAACTGATGGGAAACCACTATGTAGGCATTATGGGGTTCTGGTAGTAAAAACAGAAAAACATGAGTACTTTATGATGTCTTCAGACTCCAAGGAGACTTATACACCTATATCATGTTTTTCTAGCTTGAACACTTTCATTATCCTATACCACCACGAGGAGCAACATAATTTTCCTACATTTATGGCTTGTAGCAGCCACATATACACAGGTTTCTGAGGAAGAAGGTCCCCATCAGTATAGTATTTTGGGTATTTTGTCTATAAAAATGTCTTCTCCTTGTGTGCTAAATCCTAGTATTGGGAGGGACCAGGAAGCCTAAAGACAGTCTAGAACAGAAATCCTCCTGAAGTTTAACAGAAATTTAGGAAAAAAAATAAAAAGAAATTCTGTGGTTTTGAAATTTTATATTAAAAAACCCAATTAGAAAAAAAGAAAAAAAAAAGAAAAGAAAAACATACCAATAAAGTGATTTTCTGCTGTTTTCATTTGCAATTGTAGTGATAATATTTCAGTGGGAGACTCAATAATAAGGAATACTGAGTTTTGTTTCCAGATGTGAGGCTGTTTCTCATAGCCCAGAAACAGTGC
The DNA here is from genome assembly GCA_003676055.1 of Chloebia gouldiae. NCBI lineage: Eukaryota > Metazoa > Chordata > Aves > Passeriformes > Passeridae > Chloebia > Chloebia gouldiae. The sequence continues at coordinate 2,949,657 of QUSF01000048.1, read as the reverse complement.
ATGGCTCATCCTTTGCTGCCTGTGGATGACAGACTCCTGAATGCTTTTAGAGAGTCCTGACCTAAAATATTTAATATTTTCCTGCAAGTCTTCCTGCTCAGTTTGGGACCTCCCTGAAAAGCAGCAGACACGGTGAGATTGCTGATTTATAACCTACTTATTTGTAAAAATCAAAACCAATAATGCAACAGGCAGCGCTAGTAGTCAATATTTTATTAACCGATGTTCTTTTGGTAGTGTGGTTTTTTTTTTTGAGAAAAACACCTGCCTGTTTGGCAGAGGAAAAGGGTTAATAGGGTTAAAGGCTACTTTTTAGCCTTTTCAGTGCGCTTCCAGTCGAATTGCAGGCGCGAATTGCGTTTAAGGGTTGGGAAGATGCTGTGTTGGCCTCGGCTGCTTTTTGCTGCCTCCCTGCCTTGGTTCTCCCAGCCATCCCCACTAGATGGTAGTGTCAGCCCAGCTCCCAAAATTCCAGCTCCGAATTCCAGCCATTTCCCGGGGCACCTGCGAAATATCTATCGCTGTGATGGGGATTTGCCTCCCTTTTTTTTTTTTATCCCTGTTTGTTTGTTCTGTGGAAGGAATCTCTGCAGATGGAGAGCAGCCCTGCCCAGGATTTGGAGATGCTGCTGGAGGAGGGGCTGGACATGACCCAGCAAAGTGCACTCAAAGCCCAGAAAGCCAAATTATCCTGGGCTTATCCAGAGCCCCTTGAGCAGCAGGGGAGGGAGGGAGAGGATTCTGTCCCTCTGCTCTGGCTGGAGCCCACCTGCAGTGCTGCATCCAGCTCTGGCCTCCAGCACAGGAAGGACATGGAGCTGTTGGAGCAAGTCCAGAGGAGGCCACAGAGATGGTTGGAAGGATGGAGCACCTCTGCTGTGAGGAATGGCTGAGAGATTTGCTCAGCCTGGAGAAGACTCTTGCTGCCTTTTGATGCTTAATGTGGGCTTATAATAAAAGTATAGACAGACTTACCAGAGCCCATTGTGATAGCCCACTGTGATAAACTAAAAGTGGTTTAGTTTAGATTAAATATGAGGAAAAAGTTTTTACTATGAGGGCAGTGAATCACTGGAACAGGCTGCCCAGAGAGGTGGTAAATGCCCCATCCCTGGGAAGAGTCGAGGTCAGATTGGATGGATCAGTTACATCCAGCTGACCTAATTGAAGATGTTCCTGCTCGTGGCATGGGGGATGGACTAGGTGACCTTTAAAGGTCCATTCTAACCCAAACCATTCTATGATTCTCTGCTTGGAACTAGGGATGCACACATGGCAGCTTCATGCCTGAAGGCTGCTGAGAGAAGTAAAGGAAATAAGAATAATCTCTTAAGCAGCTTTTGTTCTTTACTCTCAGATTTATTATCTTATATCTTTTGCATACTCTAATTTTTCATTGCAATATTTAACATAGATAGCAGCTAAGAGTAGGGACATTAATAATATCTCCGAATGAGCTATATTTTAGCAGTTGTATTTTGCAACATACAGTCCTTGCTGGTGTTTAAATTTATCTTTTGATCAGATGCATCATTTGGGTCAGAAATCCTGGCCCTTTTTCTGCATGTGTTTTATACTTTTATCACCATAGCTATTCAAAATCAGTATTCTTTCAGGAAGTACAGTGTTAAAATGGAGACAGGAGTACAAGGTCCTGCTTTTCTTCTTGGCATTCAAAGAATTTCTAGAATGATAGAAAAATGGACTTCAGTTTCCCAAGCTAAATGTTACCTGTTTTGCTTTAAAAGAGTTATCTTTAATTTCCCCTTTCAATTTTTACTGTTGAGCAGAAACTTTTAAAGAGGAAGACAGAAGGTTTTTTGTCCATGAATAAACAAGTAAAGCCAAAAATTTACTGAAGATTAGAGAGGAATAAGGAAGGATTCTTGTGTGTGCAGTCAGTATATTGCACAGGATATAGTGAATGAGACAGAGATCAATATGCATTCTTCCAGTCATGCCTTTCTAAAGTGTTTTAAATTATGGGATCTTCTTTTATTCAGTCATACTCTTTTAAGATAGAAAATTACATAAAGACTAACAGTGTCAGTATGATAAAACCCCAGATATTTTGCTCATAAGGCAGGTAGTGACTAAATTAAAGCTTTATCTCAGCCATACTAATGAGATGCAATTGCATTGCAGTCTTTAATTACATGATTGCTTGGACCAGGCCCACAATGCATATAAATGACTGTAGCTCCCTCAGAGTCAATGCCCGTGTACACTAACAGAGAACAAAATTCCTTTTCTTGAACAGAGTAATTTTCCAGAGAATAACCTTCATTTACTTGAATTAAAAGAAATTCTATGTGGAAAATGTTTTAATCTGGTCTACTTACCCACATGTGTGGGGGGCTGCATAAGCTTATTAAGGGCAGTACACCAGGAAATGTGTTGTTATTATATTACATCATTAAAGACTGATCATATACTTAAAAACCTGTATCATCATCCATATGGACAAGGGGCAGAGCCCTGGAACCCATTTTTGGCTGGCAGTTGCCTAAATGTGCAGTTTCCCCACTCCATCAATGTGTAATTTTATAGGGATGCTCTAGAGCCCTCTTCAAGTATAATTGCAGCATTTCTTTCATATACCTCTCTCATGCCAGCATGCAAATATATTGCTCCTAATGCTTCAAACTATTTTTGTTTTGCATCAGCAGTTAAGGTATAGGTAAATCTAATATTCCCACCCCTCCCCATACAATTTCCTTGATTATAAATACATAATGGTTTTAGATTCCCTGTGCTAAATTGCTGCAGGTTCCCTGTGAGCATTAAAGGTTACTCTTAAATGCTGACTTGTTTTAAATACCCCAGCAGGCATTAAAAGCCTGCCATGAAGGCAGTGACTTGGCCATATCTCTCTGGCAGTGGGGCTGCAGTGCTGAGTCTCTCTGCAGACACTAGAGAGGTACACCCTGCACTTGCTGCCATATGCAAGGCTCCTCTTGCCTTGATTTTTCATGAAAACTGTTGTGTTTCTAAACTTCCTGGAGCTTAATTAATAAATATGACAATGAAAGTGAGACTTGGCACAAAGCCCTTCCTCATCCAGCACAGGGGCATAGTAGGGTAATTGCAGTTATTTACATTTGGCATCCAGCTGACTGAACTAACAGCACAGTATCTTTTTTTTTTTTTTCTCTTGGAGTAGAGAGGCTATTAAATTAAACAGGTTAATGTAGCTGCAGCATTTCACCCCCTGCTATCCCTGCAGCCATAGTAAATCTGCCACCTGTTTATTTCCATAAAAATTCAATTACAGCACCACATATTAAGAAGTTTATTCTTCTTATGTGTGTTGTTAACTTGAGGCAGTTTCAGACTCAAAGTGTGTGACCTGTTCCTTTCCAAAGCTGTTTTTCTGTTGCTTCTCCTTAGCTGCTAGCTTTTCATTTTGTTAAGTATCCTAGTCCCACACCCCTTGAAAATGGAAGAAGAGGTTTCTGCTGTGGTGCTTTGCCTCGGTGGTGCAAAAGACGAAGCAACATGTGCTCATACACACAAATTTACACACATTTACACAGCTCTCATCCCACTGTGGGGCACAAGCAGAGAATTGGCTGTAGGCTCCCAGCAGCAGCAATTAAAAGAGGTTAGCAAAATAGGCTAATGACTTACAGTAAACCAGACATCTTTTAAAATCAGGCATAAATTCTCCCCCTTTCTTCCTCTTTCCTGGCTTTCTCCTCTGAAAAGTACAAACACATTTCTCTGCAGCAAGGAGGTTCTGAATGAGATGCCCCTTCCTCTTTGGGATGCATTAGGTGAAACAATCTTTACAAGACCATCCTTGATGCTCTTGTCATTGAATGAGAAGCAGCAAATGGCCTGGACTGGCTCTGTCTTGGCTGGCTGCAGGTGCTGATTTGGATGTGCTGAGACTCTCAGAGTGAGGAGAGAAAGGGAAAGGCATGAAGATAAGTCACCTGGCAGACTCGTTTCATGGTATCACTTCATCCCCTCAGGATCCCAAAGGGAATGGTAACATTTCATTCACTCCCTTATTCCTGGTGGGACAAATAAGTTGGAAATGTTATTCTTACAACAGTGTAATTTCTGGTCAGATGCTTGGCTTTTTCCATTTTATCACTGTTCCCTCCTCTTCCTCCACCTTCACCTAATTTTGTGGTTAAGAGCTTTTGCTTCTCCCAAAAGCAACATTTTTAATGGGGAACCCGAAGGTCAGAATTCAGAGAAAGAAACAGTGTTTGCCTCAGAAAGGCACATACTGTCATCCTTGGTTCTGGTATTGCTGCTAGCACAGGCATTTACACACATTTGCACAGAAGAGCCTTTGAAAGGGGCCTTTCCCATGTGCTGCTGCTGGGAGAGCATTTAAGGAGTTAAGGAGAAGAGGAGCAGGGTGCTCTTACTGCAGAGAAGGGAAAAACACTGTTTTTTTTTCTTCAGGAGCTGGGATAGCTTCATTTAAAAATTGCAGGAACTTTTAAATGCCTCTTTTAGGACCTGTGCAGAGATTCAGGGGCTGATTTCCTCCTGCCTCACCTCTGTGCCCTGGGACATTGTAAGCATCCACCAAGCCTATGGTTTTCCTAGAAACTCCCTTGTGGCAGCATTTGGCAGAAGTACAGACTCATCTTCACTGAGCAGAATAGTCCACTGGGCTTGTGGAGCTCTTGAGAGAGACTAGATTTATTAACCCTACTTCTGTGACAAACAGGAAGGTGTTTTCCTAAAAAAAAAACCAAAAAAACAAATCAAAAAAAAACCAAAAAAAAACCACCCACATTACCAATAGAACATAGGCTTATAAAATATGGACTACCAGCGTTGCCTGTCGCATTATTGGTTTTGGTACCCACTTTCCATGCAAACACTAGTTATAAATCAACTGTGTTGCATTTGTAAGAGAAAACTGAGGTATAAAGAAACCCTGCTACTACAGAATTATATGGGTTTTATCTCATATGCTCAATAGCCTTTGACACGAGTACTGTGTCTACTTTCATATACATTTTTCTGAGTTTTGTGTAATTATTTATTATGAATGACTAATGCATTGCTCAGGTTGGATTACACTAACAGTCTTTGGAAATCTCCCTCATTTTTTATTTTACTGTTTTCCTCTCCAGAGTTATATCCTTAGGAGAAGAATGGCTGCAGAATTTTGTGAAAAGATTTAAATTTGGAATGGCAATATTTTCAAAGGACAATTAATTAAGAGAGGGTAAATGAGGTTTATATCTATGTTATGTTATTTTGTCAGAAGGAGATGTGGATGAATTTTCTTTGGATACCAAATTACTCAACTTCAATACAATAAAACAGTTGTATTTTTTTCCCCTTCTGGATGATTAGAGTCTTTCAAGTAAAATTCTAATTAATTTTTTTTTCTCTCTTGACTATCATCTTAAGCAAAATTCAACAAGGAATTTATGCCTCTGCTTACATTTAGGAATGCAATTAACTTGGGGTTTCTTTACATGCCAGAGTTCAAGTTTGCCTCCTGGTTCAAGGATTTGCATAACCATGTTGAAGTCAGAGTAAATGTTTGTGCAGGAAGGAGCTCTTGGCAGGAGCCAGAGCATCAGAATCTAGTCCTTCTGCAAAATACAGCATAGCAAAACATTGCTGTTTTTGTTGTTAAGTAGTAAGGGCTTGTTTAAAATAAGGAAACTGTGGTGATGTGTTTGCTCTTGCTGCAGGCTGTTAGGTCATGTCATGTGGTTGTTGTGAAACTCTTGGAGTCATAAGGTTATGTTGTCTGTATTAATTGACCACGAGCTATATGAGAGAGATCGTTGAGGAAATTATTAAAGAAACCCCAAGAACATTGGACAGTTTCCAAATCTTTCTCATTTGGGGGATTTAAGATTTAACTGGAAGATCTAACAGCACCTCTCTATAAGAATGAGTAGGTAATAAGTTATTTTATCAGTATAGAAAAATTGTCATTACAGTGGAGAATTTTTCCACATGACCTCTGAGAAAAAAGCTATATCTTTGTACATGTTCCTTGTATCTTTTGTAAGGAACAATTGACCAAGTAGCCCTGTGAAGCTTTAAAAGCTTGAAATTGTTTGCAATTATCTGCAATGTGCTATTCCTCCCTATTGAAATGTCAGATTTTGCAGGATAAAATGTGACAACTCTTTGATGCAAAAGCAAAGGACCATGTAGTAAAGGTAGATTCTGTGGGCTGTGGTAAGATATTAGAAGGTACTTTGTAATTACCCCAAGTACTGTGTGGTCAAAGAAGTCAGAATCCCATTTTATTCTAGAGACACTCTTTTTCATGAAGAAGAATTATACAACTTTGGTTTTGTTTTTGTCTTTTTTGTTTGGTTTGTTTCTATTTTTGTTTTTGTTTTGTTTATTATATTGTAGAAATTGAGTTTTGGGTTGGCTGAGTCCTTTTGCCATAGAACACCATAATTTTAGATTTTTTAAAATATCCTTTAATATAGGTTAAATTTCTCAGCTGTTATCCTTTATGTGACATAATCCCCTAAAGAAAGTTTTAATGCATTTAATAAAAGACTTAGGCATGGTTTTTATCTTAATTAAAAAAGGTACTCTCCTGAATCCAGGACACTGAATTCAGATGATCTGATTTTACCAATCCCTTTCAGAATTTTCTGGAAAGGATGAATGATTTAATAAAAATTAATTTATTGTGCTGAACTTCCTGGAGGAGCATTAAAAAAATGTTACAGAATGGAAATGTGTTACTATTTATTGATGCTATCATTTCTCAAGTTGCACACAGGAAACCTTCCTTCCTGTTATATTCCATGTTTATTTATTTTAGCCCAGCACATGCATTTATTATTTGCACTCTACAGCTTCTTCATAAGAAAAAGATCACTTAGGGATCACAAAAGATCATCATTATCCTTTATCAGGACACACTTGTTATTAACTAAGGCATACTGAGTGCTCTTTGTCACCATACACTTTGGATTTATTTTTATATAATTTATTCTCTTTCATGCATGGATAAAGTTCAGCGCCAGCTGGATGTGGAGTGCTGCACTGATGAATAGGTAGAACAAACAGGGCATTTAGAAGAAAAACTTTATAACATCTTCAGCAGATTTTTCATGGAAAAAAAATATTTGGAGACTGCCTCTTGTTACACAAATTATTTGGAAAAGGGAAAGGTCTTATTTCTTTTTATCATACGTACAAAATGAAGACAGATTTTCCCAGATTACGTGAAAAGAATGGATGGTTTATCAATATTTCAAAAATAAACAAAATCTGGAAATTGCTGCATTCACTAGCCAACAGGAAGCCATTGATTATGTATAACTATCCTTATTTATGTAACCCAAAATATAACTACATAAGACGTGTACATTGGTGGAAAAGTTGAATTTTGAAAAACACTGTCCAAATATTTTTAAAACACTAAATATATATATGAGGCAGGAGGGAATTGTACTTTATACCCTCTTTTCTTATAATTTTTTCTCCATTTTAATTACTTTTGGTGGCACAGTTTACAACAATTGGTAGAATACATTGGGAATATGGGAATAGAACACTGTGAATATGTTTCCTGATTTGACTTCCTGTATCAGTGCAAGTTAAAGTTGTGTGAGAAAGAATAGAGAAAAGGCAAAATTTCCAAACTGTTGTTGTGCACACAGTTTTAAGAGTTATTCTTGATCCTATTAGTGCTAAATTCTCATGTAAAACTTTGTTTTAGCCACTGGCCAAGAAAAAATTGCTGAGGGTTGACAGCATTGGTCTGTCTACTCTTTCTTTCTGTGAGGAACAGATGTCACTATTCATCTTAAGGAGTAATTGTGAATATTCCAGTGAAAAATTACTTAGAAGATCACTCCAATGGAGTATCCCATTCAAATAACTGCAGGAAGACTGCTAGCTTTAAAAACCCACTGTCAGCCAGAAACTGGGGTCTTTGTGGGCAACACTAAGGTGTCAAGAGCCTGACAGAACTTGTCTATCATTCCAAAAGGCAATAATACATTTAGAAACTTGTGAGCTTTCAGAGGTAATGACTATAAAGGCAGTCTGGGAGATCATTTCCTCTGTGTGTCCCTTCCAGGGATAAGCTGAAGGCTAAACACCAGTTTCATGTCAGTTTTTAATCAGAACTTCTTGGAGGTGTGAATGAACAATAATGCGGTGATTTTGTGTTTTAACCCTCTGGTTAAATTTTACTATTTGGAAAACAGAACACAGCTCACTTGAGAAGTTCAGATAGCACATGAAGCCCTCTCTTTTTTGCCCTCTCCTCCTTAAACTTCGTTAAAGTTTTTCCATCAGTGGTAAGATTCCTAGAGCAAACTAAATTAGTGATTCCTGTGTGCTCTCTAGAAGCAGTGATTTCAGGATTCTTAGATTATATTTCATGTGAAAAATCAAAGTAAACAACCCCCCCCAGTATTTAATTTTTCCTTCAGCACTGTTAAAGGGTTGCATTTGGTGTGGCAGAAGCATTCCTGTAAGCTCATTGGAGTACAGTGACTTGATCTTTTTCCTCTTAATATTTCAGTAGAATAGCCAGCTGGCTATATAATAATTTAGTGTTAGTTTCAGGGTTTTTTAAACATTAATAAAATAAAGAACATAGAATATATATAAAAGTAATTTTTGATCAGAAATTTTCATTTCTTTTCTTGGATGTGATTGGGCCACAATGGGGTACAGAACACAAGTGCATAGTTCCATAAAAATGGGTTTAAACAAATCAAGTTAGTTTAGTCTAGAGAAAGTAATTATAGTTCACCCCACTGAGATTTATATTTTTGTGTTTTCTCATCAGATGTTTGTGTGATAATTACTTGATCGTTACTAACAGAAGCTTGCTTTGTAGACATGTAGAACTTTTTATTTTTAAGAATGTGAGCTGCAGAGAAACCTTGAAAAGTCCTATTAGGAGTGTTTGAAGGCACCATCATTTCACATAGGCTGCACCTCATACTTGAAAAACAATGTGACAAGGTGTAGTTTATTTTTAATTGATAAAATCAGATAAATTGTGTTTTCAATGTTCTTAATCTTCACTGATAGTCTGAGAATATCAGTCACAGTTGACCTGTTGAAGTCTTGATCTTGAACATCAGATTAAGGTCCCTGATTTGTTGCATTAATTAGTTTTATTGCTTATTGTTGCTATTAATAAATAAGATCTAAACAGAGTGCTGTACACTGTATTGCCAGAGTTAGTTACCCTTTGTAAAGTAGAATCATCAGCTCTAATCAGTTCTGGCTACACTTTATGGACGACATAAGAGAAGAAACAGCAGTAATGTATGTGTGTGTGTGAGAGAGAGCTCATTACTTTTAAAGGTGTTTTGTAATTCTCTTATTGATGTAATTAAGAGAAGAAGTTGTGGAAAGGCTGTTCTAGATAAAGGCCCCAGAAGCCCATGAATACAGATGTACAGGTAGGGGTGGGATCAAGTACAAAAGCAGATATCCTTGCAAAAAAAAAAAAAATCTATTGAGGTTTTAAAACCTGCTAACAAACTAATCTTGACAAACGAGGGGCAGTGGAGCTGTGTGAGAGAGATGTGCTCTTTCAAGTGCCTGTGTTTCTGAGGTCTGAGCAGCTTCCTGAACAGAAAAAAAACATACAGAAGGGTATTTGATCACTCTGGGAAAGAGGAAATTAAAGCACCATATGAGTTCTTCTGCAGAAAGGAAGTAATAGCAGAGGTCTGTGCAGGTGATGCAATGACACAGGGAAGGCACAAAATGGGAATGAAGTCCTTTAATTTTAGGCAGGGCAGATGTTTTACTGCTTATGTTATGGTGAGAATAAAGTCCAGTATTGTGTACTGACTTCTGCTGTTCTGTAAGCTAAGCTGCAAGATGCCAACAAGCAATTTCTGTCATGATTTGGGAATTGGAAAGTTTGGATACAAAGTACTTTCTACATCTAGATAGATGTTTGTTACTCTTGCTTTGTAAGATTTTGTGGTAATATTACTGACATTATCCCAATTGCAAACTATATATAAAAAGCAACTTTAATATTCTAAGATAGCTTATGTTTTTGAAGTCTGAATACTTACTAAATTTGAAAAAGTTTGAGATGCTTTTTCAAATTAAGAACAAAAAACATTGGAAACAGATTTTTGGTCAAAATGATAACTTTATACACTTTTTCTACTTGCTCTTATTTATCCCAATACATTTTTTGTAATCAAAATGTGTACAATCAATCTCTATGTGTACATTATCCTATCATCCATTCATTCTAGCAGTTTGTTTCAACAGGATCAAGGAAGAAATCTGAGGGTGCCAAGAAGAGAAACAATTACCACAGAAAGAAATGGGCTCGTTACAAGGCTACAGGCAGTTAAAATGTTATTTGTTCTACTGTGAAGCAATTAACAGCTAAGACTGTAGGAAATTTTTAATTGAGTATTGATTTGAAACAAAAGCAGTGATCACATGAGTAGTTGTGTTCTGTTGAACAGCCCTAATCTTGGCTTAATGCAAACCTTCAGACAACTGTGTTAATTAATCTGTATATGGCATTTGCCTTTTTAAAAACCTTTTGGAGGATCAGGGTAGGGATCTTTTGGACAATCAAAAATGGCAGTGTTTGGAAGATGTTACTATAAGGTTACAGGTGACAGCTATTCTGTTCAATTATATAACAATATTGAAGTTTCATCTTCAAAGAACAAAACTGGCATCTGTATTACCTTCAAATACAGTTGGAGGTCCTTTGCAGTGTTTAATTTTTAGATTATATGTTTGGATGTTATTGAATATGTACTCAGGGGAAAGGGAATCTGAAGCAGGAATCTCAGTGGAGAAGTTTTGTTGGAAAATTTGTTTGAGACTGAAGGACTTTTACACCCTTCTTAGTCACAAAAGCTAGTTTCCTGGCAATCCTTTTTTTTATTCCTTCTTCCTTTTTTTTTTTTTTTGGTGTGATATATTTGTCTCCTTTAGTTTTACATCGTTTAATGTCTTCATGTCAAATAATTCTCTTTGCACATCCTTATCTAGTGCAGCTTAGCTTCTACTTTCAGCTGAGAAATCAAATATTGAGTTTTAATCATAAACCTTAAAATATTGATGACAAACACTAATTTATGTTGATTATAGTATGCACATGAACTGGAAGTAAAATATCTGGAAAAATATTAACTGGTGCCATTTATAAATGTCAGAGGGTTTGATAGGTTTTATCTCTCTTCTCAATGTGCATATAGATTTTAAGCAACTTTATTTTTCCTTTTACCTCTATTTCTCTGCATTTCCTTCTCATTGGTGATAGCGTCAGCACAGGTGAAAATGTTAACTCTGCTCCTATGGAGGTCTCTCTAAATTCTAGGTTTTGCTCAGAAGACATTGCCTATCCTAAACTACAGACAATTAGATTAGCAATTTTATTACAAAAAAAATTATATGAATTGCAGTCTTTTGTTGCTGCCTACTTAGAAATTCACTTTTTGTGTGCATGACAGATTGCTACTCTAAATCAAATGTCTAAGGATATTGAATGACATTTCTTGTGGTAACCGTTTGATAGATATGAAACTCCAGCAGAGTGGCCCAAAATTATGCAGAAATATCTAAGCTGACCCATGTGGGTTTCTGTAATGACTGAGGGTGGAACAGTGAAATTCTGGTGCTCAGACCTCTGCTGTAACCATTTTAATTTAAATTTTCTTGTTAACAGTGAGATGAATAATACTTATAATTCAATAGATACTGCAGTTGGATGAATGTTGCTAATTATGATGAATTAATATTAAGCTAATTGTGTCTAAACTGGCAAGTCAGAAGATTAAAACAGTATAAATTATCTTTCAGACAGACAGAGGAAAAAGCATTTAGCAAAAGTAAAAATTCCAGACCTTTTCTCATATTCCATTCAATTTCTCAAGTACATTTATTAAGTCCTTTTGCTTCCAACATCTCCAGAAAACCAAGTTTGGCCTGACTGAGTTCACTAACAAAGCTGAATATATGTTTCTGTCTCTAGGAGCTAGATATATTCTTGCCTGAAACACCTGTCAGGCTTGTCATGCCTAAATTGAGGGAAACTGAATAATGACTTAATTCAATGAAGAGTAATAATACAATTATTTTCTGTAATTCCCTAAGCTTTCTACATACACAGCTTCAGAGTAGAAAGGCCTTTTTTTTCCCCCTTTTGCTATAGAATATATCTGAAATTTCAAGTAAAAGGACTAATGTTCATTCTTACTCATGTATTTTCATAATATTTTGACCCCTTTGATTTTAGGTGCCCTTTCTGTTTATGTTGATGTTTCTCTTACTCTGTTTTTGTTACAAAAGCAAGAAATTCAGCATAAATTACACCTGTCCAGAAAGAGAGCTCCTGTGCTTCCGACCTGTGTTCCTTCAGCATAACTTTTGAAAGCAGCTGTCCTGTCACATACTGGGTGACAGGGAATGACAAAGGATTGGAGGGCAGCATGTCTGATGTTCTGATGTCTTCATGTCATCTGGGACCACGTGGGAGCACACAAGAACAGTCACCTGATGCTTCAGAAATGGCAATTCATAATTTATACCGGTAAATATGTCAATGGTAAGAAAGTCTGAAATCCAAATATCATTTTTCTTTAAAAAGTCTGGTGAGTGTTGCATGGATAAGGAAGTGGTTGGACAGTCACATCCAGAAGGCTGTGGTCAGTGGATCAGAGTCCCACTGGACATTGGTAACAAGCTGGTCCCTTGGACCAGTGTTATTTAATATCTTCATTAATGACTTAGGCAGAGGGATCAGGGGCACCCCCAGCCCACTTGCCCATGACACCAGGCTCAGTGGAGCTCTTGGCACACCTGAAGGATCAGATGTCATCCAGTGGGACCTGGACAACCTTAGGAAGTGGGCCCATGGGAATATCACAAGGCTTAACAAGACCAAGTGCAAGGTGCTGCACTTGGGTTGGGGCAACCTCCAGTCTCAATCCAGGCTGGGGATGAGCAGATGGAGAGCAGCCCTGCCCAGGATTTGGGGATGCTGCTGGAGGAGAGGCTGGACATGACCCAGCAAAGTGCACTCAGCCCAGAAAGTCAAATTATCCTGGGCTCATCCAGAGCCCCGTGGGCAGCAGGGGAGAGGGGGGATTCCTCTGCTCTGCTCTGGTGAGATCCCACCTGCAGAGCTGCATCCAGCTCTGGGGTCACAGCACAGGAAGGACATGGAGCTGTTGGAGCAAGTCCAGAGGAAGGACACCAAGGTGACTAGACGGAAGAAGCTGAGCAAATCGGGTTTGTTCAAGCTGGAAAAGCAAAGGCTTCAGGGTGAAGCCTAATTGTGGCCTTCCAGTGCCTGAAGGGAGACTACAAGAAAAATGGAAAAGGGGTTTTCCATTTTTCCTAGAGGCAGGACAGTGGGGAATGTCTTCAAACTGAAAAAATAGGTTCAGATGAAATATTAAGAAAAAATTCTTCACTGTGAGGGTGGTGAGGCACTAGAATGGATTGCTCAGAGAAGTTGTGGGTGCTCTGCCCCTGTGAGAGTTCAAGGCCAGGATGGATGGAATTCTGAGCAAGCTGATGTAGTAAAAATTGTTCCTGACCACAGAAGGGGGCTGGAACTAAATTATCTTAAAGGTCAATTCTGTGATCTATTACGTGTTTTTTCTCCAACCACCATGTGACAAATGCCTTCAGAAGAGCTGAACAGATTTTTAATTGATTATTTATGAGACAAAAATAGTCTCTACTGCTGGTACCAGTGGCCCTTTATGGAATGAAAAGCCAGAAATGTTTAATGTTAATATCTGAGCACAAAGTGATATAAATGGGCACCTCAGTGCTGCCCATGTGAAATGGAAGTCCCAGGCACAGATTGCCTCGGTGTTGTATGCATTGACAAGGGATTTACTGTACGAATTATTGATTGTGACAAGTCTTGGGGTCTTTTCCCTCTGGGTAAGTAAATTTTGCTTTAAAGGAGAATAAAGTACTTTAGGCAAAGTTTTTATCTGAGGGCAGAAATGTCACAGGAACATTCAGAAATCCATTTTTGGTGCACAGGATAATGAAAAGAAGATGAACAAAATGCCTTCTTTTGTCCCTGCCAATTTTCTACCATTTGACATATTGGAATTCCAAGTAATTTTATATGGTATACATATAAGAAGTCTTTGCTGAAGTGTTCATGCAAGGCAGTGAAGGAAAACTATGTATATATGCACTAATGATATTGTTATACAACTCATGTATAGTAAAAATATGCAACTCATGTTTTCTTGATTCCAAAGCAGTTGTATTACAACCTTATAGGTGCAAATTGTCTGGAAAGGAGTTGTAGCAGGAACAGATTGTTAAATGCCTTTAAAAAATATTAATTCTTAACAAGCTGCTTTGTGTGCAATTTCTTTAATCTGCTGAGAAAGAAGTATAAATTGGAGTTGGTGTTTGTCTGCATAATTTCACTCTATTTTGGTATAGTAACTTGGTGGAGTGGTGAGGAAACATTGCATCTTTGTTTTAACCTGATATTTCAGTTCTTTGGCTGGCACGTGAGCACAGCTAGTTTTACTGTAGCACGTAAGGGGAGCTGGATTTACCTGTGGGGGGTGGGGTGGTTCTTTTTTAATCAGATTTGTATTTTCTATTAGACCTACTAAAATATCAGAAGATGCAGAGCTGTATTCGTCACGTGGGTTCTCTTTGTCTTTTCAGGATTTCCCAGGAACCCCAGAGCTGTCTAATGTCCTCAGTTTTTCATGTCAGGAAAATCTGCAGTCTTCCTTCCCACCTTGTTCCATGATCTGACAGGTTTCACAAGCTATTGGAATCACTGCTTTCCCAGGTATGAGCCTGAGTGGGGGACTTCATACTCAGGGTAGGAGATGGCAGAACAGATGTTGCTGGTGGTTTGGAAGTCCTGATTCACAATCCTCAACAAGTCTTCAACCATAGGAAACTTTTTTTTTTCCCCCCCTCTGGGGGATATGCTCTTTCAGTCAAAAGGAAGAATAGATGTTATTTATTGAAGCCATTACTGACCATCTTCGGTAGACTGGACTGCTTATGTTTGGGAAAAGACAGCCTAAAAGCAAATTTTTCCTCTTGATTTTGTATTGCTGTGGTGGAAAAAACCTAACTATGTTAATAAAGAAACATACACTAAATAGCTTTCCAAGTACTTTGGGATAGCAGGTGCTATTAGATGTGCAGTTTTTCAAAATTTTAGAGTAATTTCTTTCCCTGCTGCTATAGGAAGCAAAACAGATTAAGAAAACACCTTTGGTCCTGTGAAGTTTTCAAATTTACATTGTTGTGTAGTTTAGGTATTTTGTAATTAGTACCTCTTTTTTTTTCTGGGGGAAAAAGTCTTGAAGTTATGAACATACTTGAAAATTCACTCTGGCTTTGTTTCACTTCTGATTGGTCCAGTTCACCAGAACTGGGTGTCCCCCCTCACAGAGTCTTCATTAGGATTTATATGTTAGATACCCTTCACTTAGAGCAGCTGCCTGAGCTAACTCTGGCAGCTCTAAGGTTTACTTGATTTCCCACTCCTAATGGGGCTCTTAAGTCTGCATTTCATTTTGTTCAAAGTGAGTGAAAGGTCAAAGGAAAATGAAAATGAAATGGAAAAATCAGAGTGGCTTGGTGGCAAGGATGGACATCCATCCCTAAATTACTCAAGAGTTTCAGAATTTAGGTGATGGACTATCATTATTACACCGTTTCCAGTTTTTCATTGTTTCAGATGTCCCATACCATGACTTGTTATCTTGTATCAAGTGTGGCTTTCTGTCATTTTGAGAGTAGTCAGGGTGGAACCAACAATTGCACTGAAATCTGTCCTAAGATTAAAAATATGTGAAGCTTCCTGCATTTGGTGATGGTAGTGAATGCAAAGGTGCTTTTACTTTTCTCCTGCTTATCTCCTCTTTACAAAAAATTTGCTCTGCAAACTTAGATGAAGGTATTTTTTTTTTAATAAAGGGACTACAATAATGTGAGGAAAAGTCTTTAAAGGAATTTTCTCACATCATTCTAACAACATACTGTACACCATTTGAAATTTCAGAAAAAATTAACTTTTTTTTTCAATTTGCTGTGTATAACTTCACAGCAAATTGTTAAAATGCAGGTTACAAACAAACATTTATATAATTTTTCTCCTCTAACCTCCAACACACTAGAAGGAAAAGAAATTTTGGAAAATAGTATTGACTTGTGTTCTACAATGCCCAGAACTACATTATCCATCTTTTGTCTATATGCTCACTGTCTTCTCACATCTAGTCATTTTTCCATGCTATGGGGCACATTTGTTTCAATGACAGGATGGTTTTGGTATGAGATTCTAACCATATCCAGATGATATGATAAGCTTAGACATACAGTGATAAACTTACCCATTGAAGTATTTCCTTAGGTCTTGGATGAATAAAGCACTCAGTCAATCACTCAACCTTCATATTTATGCTTTTTTTTCTTTTTAATAGAATATATGCCATAATTCAGAAATTATTACAAGAAAAGCCGTACATCCACTAGGTATGCACATTGGCATATTTTGGGGGAAAAACTAGTTCCAGAATAGTGCTTAGACTTATATATGCTTCACTAGGAAAATAGATTCTTGCAGTTCACAGGTGAAAGAGCCGTATTTTGAAAGAGGTTTTCAATATGTATGAATCACAACCAAAATAATATTTCATGTTATGCTTTAAGGACCATGTAAATGTTTTATTATTAGGCTGATCTATGTTTTAAAAAACATGAGGGGCGAGGTCTGGCTTCACTGGTTCATAATCTGTGCCATATTTTGCACCACCTAAACAACAAAGTCTCCAAGGTAGTTTGGTATTAATTCTGGATTGTCTGGAGTTTATCTTGTGAACAAAATAAAATCTTTTGTGTATAGTCCAAGAAAGTGGTGGGTGGGATCTGTGCAAAGGCTGTCTTGGTTTGGGGTAGGGAGTTTGAGACTGGATGCTTTTGGGTTACTTTATTTATTGGTCTTGCTCAGCAATCTGAGGCCAGCATGCTTAGCAGGGGGAGAGAATTATATTCTCTGCTTTCCTTCTGTAAGTATTTTCCTTGTTTGATTTGGAAACAGGAGACTTCATGCCAGGGGACTGGAAAAGGAGCTGGGGGTTCAAGTGCATTTTGTTATGTTATAAAGGGGAAAGAACAGCTGTAGGAGCAAGTGGAGCTAGATCCTGAGAGAGGATGTGAGAAACCTGAAACATGCACCAAGTTACTAATCCAAAATATAGTGAAATTATGTAGACAAACACCAACTCCAATTTATACTTCTTTCTCAGCAGATTAAAGAAATTACACACACCTTATCAGCTGGTCTTCTGTACATGTGCTGGAGCTTCTTTTATCAGAATTGACTATTTCATTTTCTTTTTGTAAGTCCCTGGCATAATGGAATATTTAAACTTTTTTTTTCTGTGGGCTTTGCAATATCTGGAAGCAAGGTCATACACAGCAATACACTAGTCATGGCCTCTTTTTTACTGAGGTTGGTATGAAGATATATACATACTTCAGTCTCTCTGGAAATAAATATTTCAATTCCACGGATGTTACTGGGGTCAAACCCAGAAACACATAAATTCCTCTGCTCTCCAAATAGCCCTGAGGAATTCCACTGTGTATGTAAAACTCATCAGAAATGGTTTAAAGTCTGTACCAAACCAAAAGTGTAAATGTCACCTAACAGGCAAGTTTACAAAAATCACAGGGGTGTTAAGTTCAGGAATAAGTGTTCACTTTCCCAGAGCTTTTGTTGTCATAAGCTTTGGTCCTGAGCATTGGGCAAACAGGCCTGTGGACTGTATGGCAGGACTGTAAGCTACCATTTGAAACTGTGCTATAGTAGTTGCTGAGAAAACTACAGCTTCCTTTTATATAACTTCTCTGAGTGTTCCCTCCCTTCCATTTCAGAGGTTCATTTAGTTCTGAGAGTTTGGTGCCATTTTAGGGAAACTTTGCAATATTTCTTTCTTTACTTCTGCCCTGAGCAAAGACAGGTCAAAACCTCTTCTCTAATTCAGACCCCCAAAATATTTAAGTGACCAAATCCAAGGGAGAGAAACTGTGTCAGGTGCTTACCTACACTTGGCAGACTGTCAGCTGTGGGGCATCAATTCCCAGTATTGCATATTGAGATCTGGATCTCAGTCAGTCTTAAGTTTCTAGGCCCTATAAATATAAACCTCTTGCCTTGAAAAGAGAACAGTAATGGATAAAAATCAACTGATTCTGAAAAAGCAGTTGATGCAATGCTCTTCTACTCATTTTTATCCATGTATATCTCAGTCACATGGACAAGAGATAGATATAAGGTATTGGGCAAGCTACTTGGAGTATGTTAAAGGCTTTGGCTTATTCAAATTTGGTTCTGTTGCTGTGTGTTATTAATAGGGAAATCTTTAACATCTTAAGGCATAAAATTCGTGGCTTGAACCCTTATTGCTGAAGTAAGAGAAATTGCATTCCAAATGCTTCATGACAGAATTTACAGCGCTTAGTGAGGCATTGGTGATGAGGCGTTTCTCTACTCCAAATGGACAAATTATATTGGCAGAGGTAAGGTAAGTGAAGCATCTTTGAAGCAAAAATTGTGCTAGTGACAAAGGGCAAATTACCAGTGGCCTTCTCTCTCTGAAGCATCCTCTGTAGCTTGAACAGACATTAATTATCTTCACAAAATACCTGTGGGTGTTTAAAAATATTTATTACTTTCTCCCTCTTTAAAGTTAAAGCCTGCATCTGCCCACCACCAAACAGTCCTTTAGGAATAGACATGGCTTGCTGCTTCTCTGCAGTTGGTACTTAGCAGTTAAGAGAGAAACTTGTGTCTGCAATTACAAATTAAATTTCTCATCGTCCCTACTGTGTGGGAAGTTCTCATTCCTTTATTCTTGCCTCGTTCCAAGGCTGAGGCATCTGGCTATCCTGAAAAAGCCTGGGACTCCTAAGACAGACATTTCAACATTAATAGTAATAATTAAAAAAGGTATTCAGCTTGCATTTTTAAGCACTGAATAATCCTTGTCAAGTGGCTAAGAACTGAAGATGAGTACTTGTTATAATCACCATTTTTTTGGAAAGTAGAAATGGACAGTAGAAATGGAGGAGCATGTATAATGACACCCTTTTTTGTAGCTGTAGATATAGAAATCTAATTATAGGGTATTTTACATAGCAGTTATGTAAGCAGACAGGTTTCCTTTTGACCTGCTCTTTTCAATGGACCCAGTTAAATCCTCCTGATTTATTCTGGTAGGCGGCACCTTAGTTCAAAGTTGGATAAAATAACAACATTTCCAGTATGAATAGTAAATTTTTTTCCCCAATGTAATCTCCAGGTTGGAAGGGAGGTAAATAACTAAGCTGAATTACTGAATTCTGAGTGTTTGGACTAAGATTAAGCATAGGTTTTTTGGTAGCAAACTAATCACTGCTACTTAACATATGTCTCTATTGCTGCAGTATTTAAGTAAAATCTCAGATTCTCAGATCTAATTTAAGAATAAGGCTTAAAACCCTAGTGGCACGAGCTCTACAAGAGATCAGAAAGGAGCTGTTTCTTGAACATTAGTCCCAGAACGAGTAGCATTAGTGAGAACATGTTTTGCACCATTTGGAGCACGAGAGAGAGAAGCTGCTCTGCTCTTGTTCACCCAGAGCAGACCGGGCTGCCTGAGGCACAGATACTTCTTGTGCATGGCCACTGATCACAGGTGTGTTCAGACTCTTAATTCAGTACAAAAGGCTTGCCTGTAGCCACGGAGTAAATTTGGGAGTTTTAGTCAGCCTCTCTTTCACACAGCTTTGTCTTTGGAAGAATAACAGCTTCATCCCTTTTCCTTTCCACAGGGAAGGAAAAACAGTTTTATAACACTTGCTCTCCTAGACATTTAGCACGTGGGGGTTTTGGCCCCTGCATCTGATGTCACTTTTTCTAGTGCCACTTGCTGGTGGGGCTGGTGCTGTTGCCCCAGGCTGCTGCTTCTCTGCTTTGCAGACAGAGCACTGAGCACTCTCTCTGTCCTGGTCTTTGTCAGTGTGCAGGGATTAGAAGCCTGGGAAAGGTCCAGTTGAGGACACAGAGCTCAAGTGTCTGAGCAGATGTGTGGAACAAACAGGTAGAGCTGCTGGGAGTGTGTCTCCCACGCTTGGCAGAGATGGTGGGTGCTCCTCAGTCCCAGTCAGAACGCTGGGACTGGGATTTCCAGTTAGCATCCCCTGTCAGACTGGGATCTACACCAGAGCTACTGCCCTGAGCAAGTCCATCTGAGAACACTTTGCTGTGTTGTCTAAATTTGACTCTATGGTTAGAATGCCTTGTGCAAAATGCAACAATCCCCTTTCTTTTAGAATAAGCCCATTGATTTCTGTGGTCTCCAAATCAAATTCAGTGGAAAAGCAATTTTGGATTAGTAATTATTTCATTTTAATATTGACTTATTTCTACAGTAGTACATGATTAAAAATACTTTGAGGAAAAACACTGAGTAACTTGTTCTGGGAATGTCAATAAGAATTTTATGACATTACTATAACATTACTGTTTTTTCCTCTTTTTTGTCCCCAGTAAAATTTGTTAAGGATCCACTGATTCAGTTTTACAAGACATTGTAAGGCTGTAATTATTTTTTCTTCTACCAACTTTCCATATTGTATCTCTGTTCTTTTCTCTGGGTATCAATATCTGAAAAGAATATCTGTCATATATACTTTGTGTATTTCCACTCATATAAAAAGATTTTATTAAAACTGTGTCTAAACTTACTTTTCATAGAACATCTAGATATTTTTCTGCTGAAAGTCAACAGGCTTGTTGACCAATAAATTCCCTCACCAAAGTCTGGATGACATCTCCCTAAGCAAGATTGCTCTGCAGAGACTATGTGGTGTTCCATTAAGAGCTGTGGCAGTGTCGATGCAGATTTCTCCATGCTAATCTAAAAATATCTAAACTCTGATCTCGCAGCTGATGGCTCCTTTTCCTTTTCTGTATGGGCTGTGGCCTGTCTAACACAGCGTGTTATAATGTGTGTATGTCAGCTTGGCTGAAATG
This sequence comes from Chloebia gouldiae, assembly GCA_003676055.1. NCBI lineage: Eukaryota > Metazoa > Chordata > Aves > Passeriformes > Passeridae > Chloebia > Chloebia gouldiae. Next base: position 2,928,641 of record QUSF01000048.1, on the reverse strand, counting down.
TGGTGGGTTTCTTTTGTGCAGAGGCTTTTGCAGTCATTTAAGTGCACCTTCTCTGGCAGGTGTTCTTGCCCATGAAGAACAGGTTACCTGCAGCTAGGTGGGTATCATGACCAGCACGACCTTTGAGTCGAAATTTCTTGCCCACCAAATAACTATCAAGTGTCTTCCAGTACTATGCTATTAACTGAAAAGTTAAAATAACATCATGGCTGTGTGTTGTGGATGCAGGCGAGCCCAGTGGGAAGAAGTGACGATGTCTGACTCAGTTCATTATTTCTTTATTATAATTAAATATTATTTATTTATTATAATTATGATAAAATACATTAATATACTATATAAAAAGAAGATACTAAAAACTACATACTACTTTCTCCTACTCTATCTAACTCGTGACCCTGCTTGTGAGAGTCCAGCCCCAGGTGGATTGGATTGGCCATCAGCTCAAACAATCCTCACCAGAATCCAATCAAGCACTCACTCCAGGTAAACAATTCTCCAAACACATTCCACATAGGAAAAACAAGGAGCAGAAATAGAAATTGTTTTCTCTTCCATTTCTCTCTGTGCACCTCTATGAAAAATCCTAAGAGTGAGACAAAATGTGCTTGCCACAGCTGTGTCTGACAAATCTGATATGATATTTTTTTAAGTTCACACTCATGCCAGTGCTAAATTAACTATGTGAATTCTAACAGCCCAAATCCTGCTGCTTTTCCTCCAAGCCCCTCCATGTACAGAAGGATCACTGCAGTTCACAAGGGTCTCAAGCATGGATCCGGGCTGTGCATCATTCTTGTCTGAAAAATGTAGGCAATAATGAAGCTTATGTTGTTGACTTAGAATTGTTTCTCAGGAAGGATGTATGCTTGTGGTCAAGGTCAAAGCAGAGTAGAGGAAAAACATGTTGATTTTGGTTGGGGAAAATAAAAAAAAAAGCTGGTTTTGAATGACTAAGGTTCCATCCAAAAATGTATTATATAATCACCCCAAAGTGGCCTTTTCCCCACTGTGGGTGACCCATTTATTTTGTTTTGCCCTGGCCCTCCACAGCACTACCCATGTGAGTACATTTCTTGTATAAACTGTTAGGATGTTGTCATTTGGTGTCATTCCTAGTTTCATGCTTGCTTTGTCTTTATTTTTTTTTTTTGAGACTTTGGGGAATAAAACTTAAAACTTCCATTGTGTCTGTATCATAAATCAAACATTTCAGTGGAAGATAGTGGCACATTTAAAAGTGACAGAGACTTCAATCTATATAATACCTTAAGAGCAACAGCTTGTCTGCAGCTTGAATTGTAGTTAGTTAACTGGAGTCAGCACTGAAATATTTAGTATGGTGTATTAGTTTAGAAAACAACAAAAAATTAATTCGTACTTCCAATGCATTTGATCAATGTATAAAAATCAGAACAAATTTTTTTATCTTGTTTTTATGTACGTTATTTAAGTAATGTACACCCTACATTAAAGCTTATGGAGAAGTTAATTCAACTGTTCTATCATTTTAATTCACTTTCTGCAAATGTCTGAGAAGAAGTGTTTCGTGCATTTGCTTCCCTCTTCAGTCCATATATTCCCATGAAATAATTTTTGTGGGATTGAACTCTGCAGAGATAGGCTTGTGCCCCTTGTACTACATGAGGGGTGCAGAGTCCCATTTTTAGCACATAGAAATAGTGTCATAGTGTTTGAAGCTATGAAAAATAAACTCAACATGGATAAGGGGACTTTAGCCCTTTGCCAATGTTGTGCAAAACTAGAAGAAATTACTTGGTATGGTATGAATTTGCAACAACCATGCCAGGAAGGTTGGCTATAACCTGCTCTGCTCACTCAGCAGGAAAACAGTTGTCACCAAACTTTAATGCCATACTTGCAGTGGGTGTTTTTGTATACCAGGCAGCCTCTGGCATCAGGAAATATTTTAAAAGGCATGTGCCAGTGTGGTGAGGACCAGCACAGATTGTTTGTCTCAGCACAGCTCATATTTATTTAAACAGAGGGAAGAGTGCCACTGGCTGTGAGACAGGACCCTACTCCCCTGGAAGCCAAGAAGAATATCTGTAAGCAGACAGGCTGATAAATAGACAAGGGGTTTTGAAACATTCCATTAGGTAATCCTTTTCCCCATTCCAGATCCCTGCTTGCTCCATGAGTACCTCTGTGGTCACTGCCAAACCAACTGCTCCAGCTCTGAGCTATTCATGTACACAGTGCTCTGGATGGAGAAGGGAGCATGCCACAGATCTGTAGAACACTAATCTTTGGTACCAGTCCATTAAAATACATGCTTTTTAATTAATTTATTTATTTATTTATTTATTTATTTATTTTTATCAGAACAGGATTAAAAAGGCTAAACACTGATAAACACTGAAGGAACTGCAGCATTTTGCTCTCTGGTGCAACACATATGAGTTACTAATTATTTATAACTATACTTAGTGTCTATGCTTAAATTAATTTAAAAGTAACTGGTTTACAGGATGTGTCATGGGAAAATTTAATTTTTAATTGACTATGAATAAATAAGCAATAAAGACTGCTCATGTGCCTGAAATGGGAAGGTGAAGTATTCAGGACCATTAGCAAGGGTCCCAGACTTTGAGTGTATATTTGCAGACTTGCAAAATGATCCAAGTGACTTCACTTCCCTGTGGATGATGTCTTCGGCCACATGGAAAGGCCTTTGCACCTTGCTGTGACTAATGGGAGCATCTGGGTAGCCACTTCTGTTGCACAGATCTGGAATGAAGGGTCTAAAACTTAGTCACTCCCTCTGAGCCAAACACTGTGGAACTACTATGAGACTGGGAGAAATATAAATTTGAATTTGAGTCTCTTTAGATCCTTTATCACCTCTGCATTGATCATTTTTTTTTCCAAAGTGGAATTTTGGGTTTTATATTCAACTTCATTTGACTTTCATCCCTACAAACTCTCCACTCGCCCATTAGCCACTGCCAAAGAGTGTCTTAGGTACATATTTCTGGTATCCTTGCTGTAGACCACTTCAGAGATGATCACTGTGTTTCTAAGTGATATCTCAGAGAAATCAGAAATTAATGCAAAGGATGACTCTGTTATCACTGTTAATCAGGTGAAAAATAGCTCAGAAAAACTTCATTAAATGCATTCTGGATGAATATATCCCTAAAACCAACAGCTTTTATAAATCTCTAATTGCTTTTAAATGCAAGCTTAATGCACACAAATATTTTTCTTTTGATAAATATGTGATTTTCATATAGAAGGTTCTGAGCTTTGCTGTGGGTTCAAGAATTCTTCAGGGTTCTCAACTATATTACTTCTAAAAATTGTTACAAAACTAAACAAACAGGCTTCTATCATGGTTAGGGTATATTCTTATTTTAAGAAACTTGGTAAGTAACTCCATGTTAAGCTCTCAGTATCCCAAGTTTTTTGACTTATAACTTCTGACATTTAGGACCATTTTTTAAAAACCTTCAAGATGCTTTCTCCATTTTTGTTCTCTTATTTTGCTGTCACACACTGAGTTTATTTAGGAGGCTTAATGAGTTTCAGAGACTTCCTCAAAGGTTTCACTGCTAGGAAGAGTAGCGTGCTAAAGGCTGCCACCTTTTCTGTGGAGGTGCCTAAAATAAAAGCTTGTTGATAATGCAGTACGTTTTGGCAATGGTTTGTGACTTCTTTGTCATGCTGGCTGTGGCCAGGGCAAGTCATCCTGAATATTGGCATAGGAGACACTTATATCACTTGTCAATCTGCCCCCTGAATTTCACGGTGGGGGAGCAGAGATGGCAATATTAATATGAAATTTTTGCATATTCTCTTTTCATTGTTTCATTATTGACATGAATTCTAGAAAAATGACCACAAAACCCATGGCTGTCTGTGGCTGGGGGAGTCTTCTTTTCTCACTGAAGCTTTCATTGTCTTCATCTAGGCATGTTGCTTGTTGTCCTGAGCAAAACTTAATTTTAATAAACCCACAGCAGTAAATATTTTGAGGCACCTCTTCTAATTGCTTTACAATGGCAAGTATAGGTCAGAGCTAGCAGGGAAGCCTGCTAAGTCAACCGAGTTAATAAACTGAAAATGAATCATAAACTAATTTTCATGACTGACACTTCCTCTCTGAGTTAGAGAAGAGAGCAGAATAGCTTGAGAGGAGCTATGGAGAAATATCAGTTTGATTTATGGACAGTAGGTTTGGTGTGGACAGTATATGAACATGGATTTAAATAAAAGCTAACACTTCTTGTTTCAAGTGAGTCTTTAATGCCACAGTAAAACTTGAAGAGAAAATCTAAGCAAACACTATTCTTCCCACTAAAAAAGAACTGGGGGTAGAAATGTAAGATCAGTCAGAGAAACTGGATTCAGAGGTGGCACTCTTGCTCATATTCTTCTTGTGTAAAGATATATTTTTGTCTTTGATTAATTCAAACAGATGCAGAGAGAATGAACTAGGCTGGTTTTCTGAGGTTAACACAGCAAAAACCCTGAATTCCTTATGAAGATGATGATGATGATGCCAGAATATTAGGCCTACAAAAAGGAGGGAATTTCATGAGGTGAGTATTCAATATTGAGCTGAGATTCACATCTTCTGTCCCCTTCTCTAAGGGATGTAAAACTCCAAGGGATGAAGCAAATAAACCCCAAATCCAGTTCCTAAAACAAGATGACAGAACTTCCATATCTATCTTCCAAACTTATGGCCAATTTTGTGATGGTAACTTCTGATTCTGTAGCTGTAACACCATCCTCCTACCCCCCCAACAGTTTATTCTGATGTAAACTATCTTAACTCTCTTAAATTTACTACAGAGATTAAAATTAAAAATTAATTTTTTTTCTGAATGAGAGCCAGTGGATTATGAAAATGATCTTGGGAGCACCTGAAAAGGATGCTTACAGAGGAGGGGTTACATAGCCTGGATTTAGTTGGGTTATCTTTAAACTGTTAAAGATTATTTAAATAATTAATATGGTTGCATAATTGATACAGAATTCTACGTATGCATTTGAAAGACTTTTTTCTCCCTACCAATATTTTCCTTTCCCTTTGGTCTAATATGTTCTTTCACCTGGATAAATTATTTGTTATAGATTTATTGTCCTCTTGTCTCTGTACCTCATCTTCTATTTAATGTTCTTCCTTACTGATAGTCTAAAGGAGTTATTGGCACTGTGTTTTCTTTAGATGACAAAAATATAGCAGAATATTCTGACCAGTTAAAATAAAAGAATGAAGATAATGAGTTTTCAGAATTTATGGCCACTTCACTTACATGAGAGCTTAGAAAGAAGCAACCTACCATCTATCCAAGAAGTTTGATAAATCAGGATTAATCCAGGGCATTTAAGACAAATAAAGCTTAATGGCAAGGACTGTTGATTTTTATAGGTAGTAATTCTATTTAACTAGAATTTTTTCCAGATTATTAAGTGGTGCTCATTATCTGGTCTTTATCAGTCTCATTACTTACTTCTTACCATGATAAAGAAGTGTTCACTTTCATCTTACCTAAAACTCATAAATGCAGTAATTTTATTTTCAGTGCTCTGTCTGTGGTTGGTAACTGCCTTATTCTCCACCACTATGCCGTCAATAAATCAAAATGCAGATTAATCAAGCCTACAAAAAGTATTTTGTAGCTTATTTCCTTTCTATACCCCAGGCTTATTTTTCATAAGCTCCTGTGTAGCATGTGAAAACCAGCTTATTTGGGAAGTGACCTAGGATAAACTTTATACATTAATTAAAACAACTGGCAGTCTTCCAATTGTTTTGTACTATTATAGTAAATAGTTGTTGATATGTACCTTTTTTTTTTTTTTTTTTTTTGTGAAGATACTTTCCCATGAGAACACTGGGATCAAACACATCTCCAGTCTGCAACTCTATTTTTTGTAGAATATCTCTTCATACCACATACCTTGTAAGGACCTATTTTTAGATAATGCTTGCCATTGAAAGGTTGCACTAAAATTATTGGAATAAAATTGGAAGAAATTGCTTTAAATTTTAAAATGGTGTGGACATCTGCATGCTACAGTGCTAAATCCCTGACTGGCAAGTGCTGGCTCTCTGAGGCTCCTGCTTGCTCCTTGTCTGCTTGCACTTTTGGGGCCCTGGCTGTCCTATCTTGTCTTGGAGTCCTTACAAAGAAGCTTTTGGGATGCCCATTTTGGTTCTAAATGGAGTAGAAATCAGGTGTTGCTGTATGGAAATTTCATGGTTTTGCCTCCTCCCAGTTCTGCTCAAACTCATAGAAACATGGAATGGGTGGTGCTGGGAGGGTCCTTAAAGACCATCCTGTTTCAATCCCCCTGCCATGGTCAGGGACACCACCCACTAGATAAGAATTCCCACTAAATACGAATGCTGGCCTTTAACACTTCCTGGGATGGGGCACCAACAACTTCTCTGGGCAAAATGGAGACATAGTGATGTTAATTGTGAGTATGATGATTGTAAAGGTATAGGCAGAAGAGAGCAATTTCCTTGCTGTTGGACTTAAACAGAAGGGCACATATGTGCAGGAATATTCAAAAGCTGTTTCAGACAGCAGCAGCTTCAGGGGAGCAGACTCCAGACCAAGGTGTCAGAGCCAAGGTGCTGTGGAAGGAAGTTCAGTGACAGAAAAGGAAGTGGAAGGATGTCTTGAATACTTTAAAACTTGATTTAAAAAAATAAAGCTGTTTCTGAGCTTTGAAAACATGGAGTCAAAACTCATGTCTGATTCTACGACTTAAAAACACTGAGGGTTTTCTTCCTAGTTCAATTTAAGAAAAGAAAAGAAAGAACCCTTCTGGCTGTGGCCATGTATACCGGCCATCAGCCAGGAGTAAAACTTTACAGCTGACTTATACACCCCTGAGAGATGGGTTTTCTAATGGAAATACTGACAGCCCCTGGACTAGCAACGCTAGCAGGCACCGTTGTAATAAATGAGACTGAGAGACACATGATACAAGGCCCAGAAGGTAATTAATGGCTAGAGTGAAATAAAATATAGACACAACGTCCCGCAGAGAGCATGACTCAATGGAACAAACTTGTAATAAAGCACAAAGAATGTCTGTTTAGCAAAGAGCTGTGTGAAACTGCTTGTAAAATAAATCATGAGCTAGGGCTAGAGACAGCTGAGCTCTCTGTATGTTTCTTTTAAATAGGAGGATTAACAAATGCCCCTTCGCTGTAAAAAAGCCATTTTTGGCAATGCAGAATTGCAGTTAAAATAAAATGAGAAGAAATGAAATGCTAAGTGCACCTATGCAAATAAGATTTTAACACACATCTCAGCAGAAATATGGCAGAGGGAAGTTATGCCTGCACCTACCACCTCATGTTTTTAACCAAGTAACTTTTGGTTTAATTTTAAAACTCTGATTTAATCCAACTGTCTTCTCATTTGGAATACTTGACTTTATCCTTGTCACATGTTGTATGTCAAAGCAGGCATCAAAATAGTTTTTATTCCTTAATTTCCTTTCTTAAATTCTAAGCTTAAAAAAAATTTAAAAACCACCACAAAAACCTCCACAAACCTAGACTGTTGCCTTGTTTCTTGCTGTGCTTCCACTGATTTATGTAGTTATGTAGATTTATGTAGTTATGATACTTGAAGGTAAACTATTGTTTTGGGATTATGCACGAGGATGCCTGATCATAACTTATTATTGTTAATTTACTAACAGTGTATGTATAAGCTCCTGCCTTATTGTTAATGTATCCTATGTTCACATTTCTAAGGCAGAAGAGGAAATTGCTCCAGATTCCTAAGCCAGTTGAGGTAGACATCACAACAAATGTATTCCCAACACTACCAGCTCCCACACTGCAAATCTTGGAAGGTTTCAGACTTGGGGTGATGCAAGCACTTGCCATGTCACTGCTACTTTAATCTTTATCAAACAGTGTTGGCAAGCCTCAATCCAACATTCCTTGAGTTAGGACTAAAAGTACTTGAAGAATGATTAATTTCAACTTCTGTGGTTTCTATCACTAATTAACACATAAGACTATCAAAGCCCACTGTTTAAAACTGATGACTGAAGTTGAAGTATGGCAGCACTACAATGTCCAAGTTAACTTTGTGATATGTGAATTGTGTAAAAAACACAATCAAAAATATCTCATCCAAATACATTTTTCTAATTTTCTGTTCCTGCTTTGTTTCATTTTATGCATCCTTAGGGGGAAAAAATCAGAAATTGCTTGCCAGGTTCTTATGCTGCAAATCTTCTGTACTGGTGCGTCTCAGTGTTTTTATTTCTTGGCTGAAGAGCAGGGACCTGTTTAGTTTCATGCTCTGTACAACAGGGAAATACCCCAAATGTCATCTTTGTGACATACTGTTGGAGACTAAACCACTTCCCTTACATCATCTACACTACAAAAGTTGCAGAAGAAGTTTTGTGATTTCAAGCAGTCTGCTAGCTAGTTTTGCCACAGTTTCAGTTTCTTTCTCAGGAGGCAAGATACCTTACACTCAGTACTGCATTCTTTTCATGTTCAGGCTTTACTAACAATACTTTAATAATTATTCTGAGTGTGAAACATAGCCAGTCACAATAAATAGCTTTATATAAAGTTGGGATCAACTTCAGAAAATAAAAACCAAACAAACCAAAAACCTAAAACCTCTTTGAAATCTAAAAACCTGTTGTGCTGTTTGAAGTATAAAATGTGACAAGTGAACTAGAAAGATCCCCACCTATCCTTGGCAGAAAGTTTAGAGGTTCCAATAAATGAGCTCTTGCAAATTGCCAAGGGTGATTTTAATTATGTTTTTTCTGTCTTTCACTTTGCTTTTACTCTGACATGTGGGTGGTTGGAAAAATGTTTTCTCAGCTGCTACAGTCATGTGATGTGTATGCTGGACATTTACTAAATGTGTAAATCCCAGCTGAAGTGAAGTATGTGCCCAGATTCTTTCTTATTCTGTGTGTAAAATCTTGGACATTTGTACCATTCCAGAGCTAGATTATGGACTGTGAAGTATTATGCTGAGTGGGACCATACTAAAATCCCTCAAATGTGCACCACCCTCTTTCCAAAATCCTAATTTTTCTTGTACTTGGGCAAAAATAATTTGAAAATCATTACTTAATTTTTTTAATTGCCCATTTGCATAGACAGAAATACTTTTTTTCCTCCTGCTTGCACTGTGTAAGTGACAGTTTCTTGTCTGCTATTTGGAGTTTCTGTCTTAGATATATAACTGGCTGAGTCTCATTGCTTGATTTATAGAGAGGCTGCAGATGAGTGCCCCTATATTGCTGATTTAAACTAGATCAGTTATCTAAATCTTTATTGTGCAAACAAAGAGCCAGGAATTAAATTTAATGCCCTTGACACTTCAAAATATCAGTGAGAGAACCCAGATGTACAGGAACAGTGGCTTTTTATCATCATTATTTATGGACTTTTACATCCAATGTCATTTGTATCAGAATTATGTGGCAATTGGGAAACTTTATTAGTATCAGATCAGGTTCCACAGTCTTTGCATTGGAAATGAGAAGGAATTTGTAGCATTTTTATTTGATAATGTCACAGTAGAATCAGAAGCTTAATTGTTCATGCTGGGATTTTTTAATATTGCAAAAACAGTGCTTTAATCGTAGCATTGGAATTTTGCATGTTTTGTTCAGCCCTATGAAAACTGGAACATGATTTTTGATACATTTTGATCACAGGAAGTGTTTAGAAATAAAGAATGTATAAAAACAAAAGGCTAATAGACATGGCTAGTGAGTGAAAAAATCAGAAATAGCACTTTGGCAAAAGTATTCATACCCATTTTTGTCACCCCACTGCAGTAGCTGTGTATTTTAGTGAATTCCTCTGAAGGTTATCAAGGTTTGACTACAGAATGTGAAGTGTGAGAAGTCTATTAAAACAACCATTTTCCCCTTCCTCAAAAAGAATTTAAATTCAGGTTCAGAAAGACTCCCTGTTCAAGAAGACCTTTTGACACCCTCAATCAAGCATCACCTATTCAGCTGCTGTGGGAGGGGAAAAAAATAGCAGTTGTATCCTTAATGCTTAAAGATCAATCCAACTCTCTTATAGCTGTGTTGCACCAGGAAACTAATGATGCTTCATTTGCAAGAATAAAGGCAGAACTGGCAGAATTGCTTCCACTGGCTAATACACTGACAACCCAAACTTAAGAGAGGCACAGTCTAAAGAGTGCTCCCTTTGAAGTTACATTTAGGCAGAGAATTTACAGATCAAATATTTCACTCCTCTATCAATCAATAGGCAATTAAGTCACATGGGTAGGCTGCTGTGTGACCTGAAATTGGATTTGTGCCTTTTTTAAGCTCTACAGTGCTCTTTAAAACAGCAATAGAAGAATTGAAATCCACTTGAGACATTTTTCCTAATGCTCATCTCTAGATTTGCAATTGATATGCTATATGAATGAAAGTGATAGATAAAGTAGTAAAGTGAAAGGAGAAAATTATAGGCTTCTAATCCTGGGTAACAATACCTTAAAAGGAAAGTAAATTCATTCTGGAGACTAGCTAATCTATTGTTCCAGTAAAAATAGTAAATTTGGTTATAAACATCATGGTGGACAGTGGATTGGTTTTAACACAGAAATTCTTCCAATGTTGATCTCTTAAAAATAAAAATTTATCTTGGGCATTCTTAACCTGAAAAGGGGGTATTAAATATAATGTGGAAAAAAGCATGAAAATTGCATTTCTATTTGGATAGCATCATGTGGACAGAGTTCAGTATCCAAGAATGAAAGCAATTTTGAACCATCACTATACAAAGTTAAAGGCTTTTACTCATATATGATGGTTTCACATAAAAAATTGTAGTAGCACAAAAAAAGAGAAATTCCTGAAAAACAACTTCCTTTATGGTTACTCAATGAATTGAAAAAATCTTGGAAGAAAAATAAATATACAAAGCAGAGAGGGGAAATATTTATGTCACTAAAACAGTTGACACTCACAGAAGAGTTGTCAAGATTATCAGCAATACCAGTGTAGGTAATGGTCATGAGGAGAAATGCTGAAGTATTGAAATAATGGAAAATTTATTTTTTTTTCTTTCTGCAAGTTATTTTTTATGACATGTTATAGTTGTAGACCCTCTGTTCAGGAGAATGTTTTTTTAAAACTATTTCTGACGATATTTTCCATATAATCCAGACTCTCATATATGAGACCTTTTATTTCTCTCCTTTGTAGACTCTTCTGCAGTTTTAAGTGTTGTGCTGGATAATGTAGTAATTTCTCTTTAATGATCTTGCTTTTCTGTGTGTGATGAGTACATTATTTGTTTGTGGTGAACACAGCCCTGCTTTCAGTGTAGAGTCCCTGTATTAACTTGACTGTAAAATATATTTGATGTAAGTTGTTATTTCATTCTTGAGTACTTCACATACTTTTCTTTTACACAATGCAGTCATTTTATTCCTGCTGTCACTTGAGTTCATGACTGTTTCTTATGGCTGTTTCAGAGCCTGATCATTTTCACACTTATCACAGGCAGAAAGTTTATCTAGTGCTTAAATCCATAGTTGTTACTCTTGCCATCAAGGGTAACCTTAATTATGGTTTCTAAATACTACATATAGTGGTAGAATCATGTTTGTCTTTGGAAGCAGACTGATTAGAGAAAAGTAATTTATTGTTGAAAATCTCAATAAGAAGATGACTTTCAAGTCTGATAGAGATGACAGGTCTCTAATTCTTCAGAACTTCCTTGCTATCTCTATTCAAATAAAAGAACCAACAAACCTGCATACAAAGAGCCAGTACAGGCTTTTTTCTCTTGAGTGTATGTTGTTCGGAGTTAAAGCAGCTTGATACAAGAATGTTGTTCTTTAATTCACTTTAATTAGATCTTTAACTTCTGTTTCTCTGCTTTTCATTGGCTGCATTCATCACAATTTATACAATGTATTTAAATTTTTATAGTTTTTTTTTAGTGAATATTTCATTCTATTATATTAGCCTGGTCATATTTGACCCATGGCATGAATCACTGTGACACATTTTTCTTATAGCCTTATGCTGTGATCAAAGATAATGGGAAGTGAGAACTACCTGTATGGCATGAGGAGTTATTTGTATCTGAGGCCAAAGTGCTTTGCAAAGGTTTTTGAAAAGTAGTCCAGATTCTGGTCTTATATTGTTCCTTGGCAGAAACATGGTTTTAATCCATTTTGCCATATTCTTACATAGAAAAAATCAGTCAGTCTAATCTTGATTTCTCTCTCTTATTTCTTTCAGTTTCTCTGCTCCTGTTAGGAGTATCTCCACTTCACTTCTTTAGACCCCTAAAGTTTATTCTGGTAGGTTTACTTCAGTTATTTTACTTAAACCAGCCTCAGTGGTACACACAAAGTTCCCTGCTGTTACATGTTTACTGAGAGTTATGGGGGATGTTGATGGGATCTCATGGTGTTTGCTCATACTATCTGATTCTTGGGTCAGCCAGGGTAAAGCACTTGGTATGTTGGATTAAAGCAAAATAAATCCCTCAGCTGGGAAATTGAAGACAAACTGAAATCTTGTTTAAGGGGTGGTTCACAGTTGTTCACAGATTTTAAGGCACAGTTTAATTGCACCCTCACATTGGGCAGGTTTTGAGAGCATTGAGGCTGAGAGGAGGAAAATTCCACATTGGGTGTCAGAGTGCAGCATGTCTGTGCCTTTGTCTATGTTCTATTTTCCACATTTACACTAGCAATGAGATGCTTAAATGGATTTCCAAGGTATTGATACCTTCTTTTTGAAAGGGAAGACCTACCAAGAGGCCTACATCTGCACATTACTTCACCTGATGTGGTCTAAAAATCTGGGGTTATTGTCTACTGGTTTATGTCTGCCAAGAGATGTTGTGTTATTCATAACAAAGTCAAATAGAATCTCTCTATATCAACTCAGTTATTCTAAGTGTCTCCCCTAAAATCTTTCAATGTAGATATCCCTAGGGATGGTATGACAACAGGGACAAGGGACTTCTAGCTGATTGTACAGCATAGGAACTCAGATGAAACAGAGCTTGCTGTTATAAATGGGCAGTTCAGTGAACATTCTCTTTCTCCTTATTAGCCTTTATAATAATTATACTATGTATGGCATTTTAGGAAAATGTGAGTCCTTGTACACCCAGCTGTGCTGGACTCTACCAAAAGAAACCATTCTAATCAACAAGAAACAAAGGACAAAATTCTGTGAGTTCTGCTGTGATTAGTTTGAGTGCTTGGAGACAGAATTGGGAGGGAGGAGAGAGGGACTGGAAGTCTCCTGGCCTTGACTTCTGGAGAAAATTGTAGGTTCTGCAAATGGCCATCTCTTTTGGGATCCCACTCTCCAGTATTTTACAATATCATTAGGAAGCTACTTTATTCAAAAGCTCCAGAAAGAAAACTGGGAGACAACAAGAAAAGGGCAGAGATCAGGTTAATATTCAGGAGATGTTTCTTCCCCATAAAACTTTTTGCTGCTTTAAGAGTACCAAAATCAAGGGCATCTATCAAGCTGTTTCCTGGGTTTAGTATCACCTTGGAAACTAAGTTCCCTCAGGAAGTTAATGATGGTCAGGCAGATGATAAATCCACAGTTTGGATACTCGTTTGTTCTGTGTCCTTTTTCAAAACAGACATACATTTTGGAAGTAATTATACCCAGACTATAAAAAAAAAATGGGATTCTGTGGCTAATATACCAAAGGGACACTGAAGATCATTGAGAAACCTAGACCTGTCAACTTAATCCCTATGAAAGCAACGCTAACACTCTTGGACTTTATTAACTTCCAAGTGCACAAAAAACCCTCAAATAAAAACCAAAGAAAACAAACCACAGACCAAACAAAAACAATTGTCTCCCCCGAAAAAAAACCAACTCCAATAAAAACCACCAAAACCCCCCTACTTCTTTCCCCCTTGTTCCTTTCTTTCAACTGACATTACTAGAGAATGAATAGTCATGCATTATGCAGCACAATTATTCTGAAGGAAATGTTCACAGTCATCTAAATTAATGGAATAAGTATGTAAGCTTTCAACTGCTAGACTCAGAGGATTTTCAAGCACAGATAGAGTAACAACAGCTGGTTTCTTTAAGAATTCTAAGTAATTTAATTTTAAAAAATTAAATATGTCTACATGCAGCATATTTTGACTGACTTGCAAAGAAAGAATCCCCATTGCTTCTGCTCCTACTGTAACATATTGCTTTTCATGCTTTCCCCAGAGTATTGAAAGAATGCTGCAGATGTTCTCATTTAAACATTCTGTGTCCTGTTAAATATGTAGAGGGAGAAGTCTCTGTGCAAAGTCTCAACCACTTTTCCGAATGAAGGCTGTGAAATATTTTCCTTCTCCATCAGGTTTTTTCATGTGAGTGTTGAACTTCTATAAAGAGCACCAGTTTTTACTTTTTGGAGAATGTGAGGAAGCAGTGTGTGCAAATAAATTATCAAATTTAAATTAAATTCAAATTTCAATTGAGTTTCAGTATTTGTAATTGATCTTGTATTAATGTTCATGAGTTAAATGGTGTAAAATGGGAAACTGAAAGGGTTTATTTACACCATAATGAATACATATAGGTTATTTGTTTGCACATTGAAGTTAATAGTAATGAATGCAAAGTGGGCACATCAACAATGATTTCAGCCTGAACGGAACTGTAGAGGCAGTTTCACATCTAATACAGGGACATCTTCAATTTAACAGTATTCACAGAATTAAAAAATCACGAAATGAATTAGGTTGGAAAAGACCTTTGAGATCATCAAGTCCAACCTATGACCTAACACCTCCTTATCAACTAAACCATGGCCATGTTCAGTCTTATTTTAAACACATCCAGGGATAGTGCCTCCACCACCTGCCTGAGCAGTCAATTCCAATGTCCAGTCAAGCTTTCTGTGAAGAACTTTTTCCTGATGTCTAGCCTAACTTCCTGTGGCACAGCTTAAAACTGTGTCCTCTTGTTCTGTCAGTTGTTGCCTGGGAGAAGAGACTGACCCCCACCTGGCTACAAACACCTTTCAGGGAGTTGTAGAGAGTGATAAGGTCTCCTCTGAACCTCCTTTTCTCCAGGCAAAACAACCCCAGCTCCCTCAGCCATTCCTCCTAGGTCTTGTGCTCCAAGTCCTTCACCAGCGTTGTTGTCCTGCTCTGGACACGTTCAAGAATCATCCACGTTCAAGGCTGTGGATGTGTCTGTTTGGACTCCAGCAGGTCTAGTGTAGTCCTCCAGGCAGGCTCACTCGCCAGCTGTGAAAAGAAGTGTCTTCCATACACTCTAAAAAACACCTAGACTACTTCTACACTGCTGTGTTGAGTTCCCCAGGAGATATCTGGCAGGCTGAAGTCGCCTACAAAAACAAGGGCTGGTGAGCCTGAAATATTCTCCAGCTGCTTATAGAATAAATCATCCAGCTTTTCAACCTGGTTGGGTGGACAATAACAGACTCCCACGAGGATGTCAGCCTTGTTGGCCTTTGCCCTGATTTTTACCCATAGACACTTGACCTTATCTTCATTAATCTCAATTTCCTTGGCATTGAGAGCTTCGCTAATATACAGAGTCACCCCTCCACCTCTTCTCCCTCTCCTGTCTCTTCTGAAGAGCCTGTAGCCATCCAGTGCAGCACCCCAGTTATGTGGGTCACCCCACCACGTTTCTGTGATGGCAATTATATCACAGCTCTGCTGTTGTACCATGGCCTCCAGCTCCTCTTGTTTGTTACCCACGCTGTGTGCATTGGTGTGCATGCACCTCAGCTGGGCTGCTGATTTCACCCCTGACTCTGGCTTTTACCACCCTTGGGCTTTTTCTGCAGAGCCCAGTTGCATCCTCTTTCCCCTCTGAACCTAGTTTAAAGCCCTCTCAATCAGTCCCACTAATTCATGATCTAGAATCCTTCTGCCCTCGATAGATAGAAGGAGCCCATCTGGCTCCAGCAGGCCAGGCTGCTGATCAAAGAACCCAAAATTCTGCTGATGGCACCAGCCCTTGAACCGCTTGTTGATAATGTGTGTTTGCCTGCTCCTCTCATCATTTGTCCCTGCCACTGAAGGGACTGAGGAGAACACCACCTGTGCTTCTGCCCCATCCATCAACCAGTCAACCCAGAGACCTTTAACAGCCCTGGTGCTCTTTTCAATCTCAGCACTGCCAGCCTGGAGTATCAGCAGTGGGTAATAAGGAATCAGCCCAGGGAGTCTCCCGGGCCCCAGGGAAGCAGCAGACTTCCCTGTGGGATGGGCTCAGTCGACATATGGGGCCCTCTGTTCTCAAAAGGGAGTCACCTACTACAACTACCCTTCTTTTCTTTTTAATGCTAGAGGTAGTCTGCCAGACAAAATGTGATTGGGAGGCTCTCCAAGCTGATTATTTTCTTTGCTGTCATCTGGCTGACCCTCTGGATCCAAGGCCTCATACCTATTCAGAAGTGGCACCTGGGTAGGACATGGGGGTTGGGAGGAATTTTTATTAACTCCCCAAGTAGGATCCATTTTCACTCACCTTTCATCTACTGAGTCTCCTCCTTCTGCCTGGTGGTAGGAGGCATGGGAGTCCTCTGACTCCTGGCGGGCTTCTCTCAGGGATGGAAGGGCAAAACTCCATCAGTCTATTTCTCTTTCACTTTCCCTAATACTCCTTAGTCTTTCTAATTGCTCCTTAAGCTTGACCACCAGCCAGAGGAGATCATTCACCTGTTTGCACTGCAGGCAGGTGTCTTTTACACCGACCCCTGGTACTACTGGCAGCCTCAAAAACGCCATACAGGAGGAGGTCCAGACAGATACATCCTTCTTGGGAGGTTCTGTTTGGGTTGTTACACTTTTACTAGCTATAGCTTTTGATTGTTTGGAGACTGTTGCTGAAAAAAAAAACCAAAAAAACAACCCACAAACAAAATTTAAGATGTAAAGTTGTTATCTTCTCAAAACAAACAATTATTTAATCATGTTGAAGCATATAGATAGATTTGAGAGGTAGATTGAATTAAAGCATTTGGTAAATATATGGTAAAGAGGCCTACTTTGAGCTCCTTACTATATTATCAGGAATTATAATTACATGGGCTAAAAGGTGTTGGACAGTTCAGAAAACCAGGCAGGAAAAGGAAGTGATTTTAACTGGATTGTTTTCTGAGGAACTTTTCTGATCTCAGCTGGAGAGAAGTGCCTTTCCCTATGTATGAAATTACAAATTTGTACTGTTAAATCATGCTTCCAGGAAAACAACCCAAAAGCTGGGATTGACTGGAATGGAGGCAAAAGCCTTCTTTTGCTCTAGAAGGAAGGAGAACTTTCACAAATATCTCTGGCATCTGGCTGGCAGCTACAGCTGGCAAAGCAGATGACCTTTCTGAGATGGGATAAAAATGAGGAATAGTTTTGTAAATACATTTACTTATTATTTATTTATAGAAAGTTGATGTCTGCACTTGTATATTAATGTCATTGGTTCTGTATATTATCCACAGGTACCTTAAGTTGCTTTGCATGGATCTTAGGCAGTAGATGGGGTTTAAATGTGGTAGTAATTTCTAGACATGTGTGGAGCTGACCAGGAAACTCAAGCTTTAATTTCTAAAATGTCTTGCTTGCAATTAATATAAACCTTTTTAGTAGTTACCTAATTTCACCCCATTTTGTGCTTCTATGCTGGATTACTCGTGATCTGATTGCTTGGAATATCTGCATGGTTTAAATTTTTTTGTTTGTATCAGATTCTAGTTGCAGACTGGGAAAACCAATCACAATGGCAAAGAATATGGAAGATTTCCTACTAAGGATCCCCTCCCATGTCCTCAAACTCAAATAAAAGATTACAAATATCCTCTTCCCTTCTTCCTCCTGCCCCCAAATTTGTGAGCCAGCGTCACAAACTTTGGAGTATGAATGATGGCACAGTGTGGAGCAGAGGCAGGATCTCTCCTAAGTGGTTGATAAATCTTCCAGGCTCGTGCTTACTCATAAATTCACTCATTCAGTGCAGAACTCATGACAATTATAATAAAGCATCATTACCAATACAGCTACACTGGAGCCTGACTGAGCTTACTGTTGCAGAAAAAAGTGCATGGTGAGTGTAAGAATTACTTCATTTTGGGAAATGAAATCCCAAATCCCTTATGTAAGGGATTTCAGTTTTTCACTTTTTTTTTTCCCCCAAAATTCTCTCCTTAAACAGTGAAAGCAATTATTGTACACGAGCTTCAAACCAGCAGCATTTTGAAACTGGATTAAAAATATGTACTGATAATGTTGCTTTGTTGCCAGTTAGAACTTGGAACTTTCTAAAGAAAAATAATAGAACCACCTCATAAATAACTTTGTGGCTTTTCAACATAGGACAACCAACATGATAAATAAAATACATCAAGTGTGTGCTGGATTGAGCAACTTAGGGTTTATTGCAATTACTTCTAGAGTATGAGGACTGATAATATAATGATATAAAATTCAGAATGTAGCCTTGAACACTGCTCCAAAGCTTCCTTGAGTAGAGAAATGACACCTTTACTCAACACAGATTTTAAAATGATCCAAAACTCTGGAGGCGTTTGTACAGAGGACCTCCAGGGTGAGTACATGAGTCAGAAAACAATCATGAGCTCTTTACAAGGTTTGCTGTAGGAACTTATCTGTCATTCTGACATGGTAGAAGAAATCTACTGGAAATCTTGGTGCCAAGAACAAGAATTGGACTTGTTGAGATTTAAGATATCCAAAAGCAGATTAATGTGAAGACAATTCCATTAATCAACCTGACAACAGGAAAATCCAGACAGAGGGAAAGTATAGAGCTGTCAAGCTACAGAATGGCCCACCTTTTTTTCCATACACATTCTAGTGCTAGAGTGTTTCTTAAACTATTCTCACAAATTTTATGTATTGGGCTGGCTATTACTTTACAAAGTACTTTATAATCAAATTATACTCTCTGACCCTCTAAACCTTGAGCTCCTTTTCTTTCATGCAGCACTGGAATCAATAGAGCAGTTTCTGGGGAACAGTAAAAAGCAAGAGGGGCTTGTGATTCCTAACTATGTAAACATGTTATTATCAGATTTTGTTAGTCTTCCCATTGTGCTGGCTAAGGCAAAACATTTCCCTGCATCCTCATTCCTTTGAGGTCCTGGGCTTAGCTGGAGGTCATACAAACATTTGTTAATATTAAGGTTGTATATTTGTACATGTAGGAAAAATACCAACAGCTGAACCATCAGTGAAATTTGCACAGGTGCTTTATCTGTGTAACACATGTTAGATCACCTTATTGCTGCAGTATAGGTTTTATCTTCCTGGTATTTGGTAAAAACTAAGCAAACTATGGATAACAGAAAATGTATGTGGTTTCAGTCTTTTTTCTACATTGAATAAAGCAACAAACTCTTAAAGCAAAGAGAATATATACCTAGCAGTTTCTGTTTAAAACTAAATTCCATTTTTAAAAAACCTTTTGTATAATAAACATCCTTATAGAGAAGTGCAGCAACAGCCTTTAAGTCACTGTCATTTTTCTCACATCTGCAGTTCCCACATCAGGAATTTGCTAGGCACCATTAGGACTGCCTCTCTGTTGTAAAGGACTGATTATGCACAGAAGTGAAGGTCCTCATGCCAATTTGTATGACACCTGTCTGATGTGAAATGTCCTGAAATGTGGATTGGTGATAAATACTGATGAAATACTGCTAATGTGCTATATTAGTTAATAGAGAAATGCTCATCTTCACTCCAGCTGGCAGCCAGAATCCTTTGGAGTGATACTACCAACACCAATTTATGCAACAGTAATTTCATTACAGTAATTTCTATAGTAAAGTAGTAAATAACAACATTTTACTACCAGAACCTATGTCTGGAATGCTATCCATCAATATGTTCTAAAAGTGTTCTGATTGTATTCTAAACAGCAGGAACTTGAAATGGTTTCCAGATAGAAACTATGAAGAGTTCATTCTATTGTCTTTCCATCTCTGCATTTCAGCATGTCCCTTTTGTCTCCTATATTCTTCCCTTTACCACCAAGGGCCTAGAGTTCAAAATTTATTCCTACTACAGACAGTCTTCTCAGGTATCAGGTTTTCATAGTAATAGGAATCCAAATTTCCAACCTAAATTCCTTGGCAACACAATGAACTTTTATTTTAGTATGATGTGCTTTCTTCTACTCTTGGTGTGAGTTGCTGTAATCGGATTAGGAAGAAGGTAAAGTCAAGGTGATAGGAAAAAAGGTCTAGAAAATAAGAAATCTAGCAGCAGGGAAATCTATAACTAAAAAGGAAGAAAGTAGAGTCAGCATAACTTTTCTTTTTCTGCTGTAAGAAAATAGAAGTTTCTAAAACAAGTGATATTTAAAAAAATTGAAAGCAAGCTGCCCACTCCCTTTAATGTCTTTTAAAATCCTATGTTGAAAAGTTCTCCTGTTCCCCAAGGATCAAAATGACATGGATTTTCATTACATTCCATGGCAGATTAACCTTGAAGAATAACTTCTTCCTGCACAGGAGCCAAGTATCTGGGGAAGAGGCACCAGTGCAGTGATAACAATATAGAGTATTATTCCCTTCTCTTTGCCTGTGCTGAAACACTTGTCTTTTTTACAGAATAAAGTGTATTTTCAAAACTATTTTACCTCTCTTCTGAATGAATTAATAAATTTAGGATAAAAAAAAAACCTGTCAATCAATCCCTATACATAAAATAAATCGTTGTTATGAAGAAGTGAGTTTTGAAATGAAAGCCCTTCACAAGTTCAACAAAAAAAATTTTTGAATTTTTCTAGCCCAATCTTTAGCAACAGGAAGCACTTGAATTGCTATTTCCCTTGCCTCTACTGTGTTGCATGTTTTTTACCCTAGGAGTCTTTGTTTGGGATTGTTCTTGCTTGGAAATTATAATGTTGGGGTTTTTTTTTTGGCCAGGGTTCCTTCAACCCTCATGTGAACTTGTGATTCTAAACTGGCTTCTATTACAGAGTTCAGTTAAAATGGTTTTTTTAGGCCATGAGTAAATCACACTATGATAACTTAATTATCTATTGCATATTAATTTTTTACAAATAAAGCAATTTCACAGTTTATTTTTGTTAATCTCAGTTTCTGGCTAAGCAATGTGAACTTGGATTAGCAGCGGAGAGTTTGGTGCTTTCTACTTTGCACCTCAGGGAAATGTTTTTTTAGGAGGGTGTTGTCTATTTAATACTTTATATATAGAAAACTGAAGAAAAATGAATGAAGTCCTGAGAGAATTTTTGAGGAAATGGTTATACAGCAAGAACAAACAAAAAAAAAGTGAATTTTTGATTACTATCTTTATATATATGTGAGGTACTTAATAAGTATGATCTACTACAAAATTGCTTGATAACCAGGGGACTTGTGCCAGAGTTGTCTTTCCATTTAAAGATCAGTGCACATCATATTTGCTGGGTCATGAACTTTATTTCAGCACACAGTCCTTATTTGACTTTGAAAAGACAAAAGAAAGCCAACCTAAGCCTCCAAAAAGCAGTATACTAGATGATCTTTCCTTTGATTATTCTGGACAAGGAAAGACTAAAAGAAGTATTTTGTGTGACAAAAGAAATTGGATTTGACAGTTCCTCTGTGAAGGACTGCAGAATAATCAACAAGTTTGCTGCCAAAAAATGACATTAACAAAGTGGTAAGGTTGGCTGGCAGTGTATAGTGCTTTCCCAAAATGTCAGTCTGGGGGCTTTAAAAAAATAAATATAAAAATTAAAATAAAAGGAAAAAAAATGAAAACAAAAAAAGAAAAAGTCCTTCAGGTTATCTGGACAAGCAGAAGCAGGGGATGAAGAAATTGCAACCTTTGCAATGTTGCCTTGCATTAATACTGAATATGTGCTGTGTCCATAACTGAGTCAGTGTTTTAGATTCCAGGAGCAGCACAAAAAGTTTAGCAAGAAGCCACCTCCACATTAATTATCATGCTTCAGTTTTAAGTCTTTCATCAGGTAACCTCATAATTTTAATTTTCTTCAACAGAAAGAAATGTTTTTTAAATCTTAATGAGGCTGATGTAGTTGATGTGTATGCATACACTTATAATGCTCTGCATCTCATTAAAGGTGATTCATAAGTGTTTCTCCATTTAAAGAGGAACAGAGATAAATAGAGTATATTTTGAAATATTTTTAGGTTTTACTGCTTGACAGGAAAGGTAGCGAATTCTCAAAAGGCAAAAAGAATTTGACAGTTTTGTTACACAGTAAAGACAGTAACTAGAAACATATGAGAGAAGATTGATGTGCTTCCAGACTTCTTCCATAAAATACAGCTCTGTCAACCCAGGACAAAATTATCCTATAACTTCTTCTCTTTGTTAGTCTGTTGAACTGGATGCTGTGGAAGCTCTGAGCACGTGCACAAAGTTGCTCCACGCTTTCTGGAGTTTTCTTTGGCTGCAGTCACATTCTGCAAGCAAATTCAATTATACATATTCATTAATTCTCTGCTTGCACTAAGGCTTTTTTTGGAGGGCCTCCTTTTTATATTCAGGAACCAAGAGCATGGGAAGTGAATTATCTAAAATTGTTATTTTGAAATATAGTGTAAAAATTACTTTATTAACCTATTTGGAGTAAAGTGATGTAAGCGAGTAATGTAGCTACCACTATTTTAATTTAAAGTGTTCATCAGCATGCAGCCTTGCTAGAATAATTTTTGGCTGGAAGGCTGCACCTTACAATGGTTTAGGAAGGAAAACTGTGGCAGTCTCAGATCTGGACAAAACTTTTCTTATGCTATCACTACACAAACACAGCAGTCCTCATGTTTTGTGGAGGAGGTCGGGTGCTTTCAAGAATCCAGGATTTACTGCATATCTGTGGCATTCCAGTCCTGCAGGTGATGTGTGGTAACCCATGTCTTCAGTGGTATGAAGTTGACAATGAATGAAAATGACTACCAGATGTGTTCATTAAATTTGATATTCCAAGGAGATAGATCTTCAACTACTTTTTAATAATCCCATTGAGTTAAAAAAAAAAAGTTGGTCTTTTTTTCAAATAAAATTAAGATAAATATTTCACCAGTCTTAAAAAAGTATGAGTAAATATATTTATTTCAACATGTGTAATATTTCTAATATCCACTTCATTAAAATGTTTTTTTTTCTGTAAGATCTTAAAAATAACTGTGCTATTTTAAAGGCTCTACACAGTTTCTATTCAATGTTTTTGCCTCTATTTCTCTAGTCTCAGCAAAATTTCATTAAAGTGACATATTTTAACCTAATTAAATGAAAATTTAAACACTGGCCGTCACTTTTTGGAGAAAGGAAAAAAAACCTTACACATACCAGTAAAGAAAAGGGCATATTCTGCAAAGTGTTTGAAATGCTCATTACAAAATGTTAGGAAAATTTGTCTGAAACCTCAGCACAGTTTTATTCCTAACTGGGGAAAATTTTGTTTTGAAATTGTACTTTCTGTTTGCTTTTCAAAGCCTTTATGTTCATCTGGAGGTAGAATTCTAAATCATGTTCTTCTACAAGTGGTTTTTTCATTTTGTTTCATTTTAAAATTAAGATTTTATAAATTCATCATAAACTCTTACGAAGTAAGTATTTCATGGAATGTGATAATGTTGTTGAAGGTGTTGTTTTGAAGAGATGATGATGGGAGTATTCTACACGTATGCTGGCTGTGTTACATGCAGAAATATTAAATGTTGCTGTAGAAAGGAAAGCTCATGCTTACAGGAAAAGTATCAGTGCCATCATGTTCCTGTTAACACAGGTGATTAATTTATCTTTTCAGCTGCCTCCATGTAAAATACTTCTCTTTGTCTCTCCCAATGAGGTTGGAAATGCTCCTATCAATTTTCATCAAAAGTAAACACAATTATGGTACATGTATTTATAGTAACTGCCTTTGTTTTTTAGTCTAGAATGCATTTTAAGAGGATACGATTTTCTTCTGTGCTGTTGCTGCCAGTAGACACATCAAGTGCATTGCTATTTCTGTCTTTTATGTTTTCCTTGCTGCTTTTGTCACAACGGACAATTTTAGAATGTGTGCAGGTTTCTGAAAGCTGAGCTGGTACACTCAAAAGCTGCTGAGTGGCTCCTGTTTGGGAATGGGGCCATCCTGGGTTCACCAGCTCCTCTCCCTGGGCCGAGTCTCTGAGCTCTGCTCTCTGTCTGTAGATGGCAGTGGCCATACACTATGCAGCATCTTTTCCAATGCAGTGTCACAGCAAGAAACTATTTCCGATTCTTATTTTCAGAATTTTTCCTTGGTGCCTTTCCTTTTCCTTTTTTCCTTTTCCTTTTCCTTTTCCTTGGTCCTTCCTTCTCCTTCTCCTTCTCCTTCTCCTTCTCCTTCTCCTTCTCCTT
>QUSF01000048.1:2854964-2904254 GCA_003676055.1 Chloebia gouldiae | reverse complement strand
CTCCTTCTCCTTCTCCTTCTCCTTCTCCTTCTCCTTCTCCTTCTCCTCCTTCTCCTTCTCCTTCTCCTTCTCCTTCTCCTTTCCCTTCTCCTTTCCCCCTTCCCCCCTTCCCTCTTTTCCTCCTTCTCTCCTTCCCCCCTCACCCCTTTCTCCCTTTCTCCTTTTCTCCCCTTCCACTCTTCCCCTTTTCTCCTCTTCCTCTGTCATGTTTGGGTACCAGGAAAAATCATGATTTAGCCTGAATATCACTGGTGTCTTTTTCCACTAAAGCTGCTTACCTTTATTTTTTTTTTAATAATATTTTCTTCTGAGCCAAGTAGACAGATTGAAATATTACCAGTCTATGAATTTGCACTGACATTTCTCCAGTCTGACACTCAGGCAGTAATGTTTAACAACTTCCAGTGAGAAAGCTGAAGTGGGGGTGGGTATTTAGAAATCCAGTATGTTGGTGTACACTTAGTCTTTTTAATATTCAATGGGTACCGTGTTGTTTCTCTTGTGTGAGAAGTTTAATCCAGGTCTTTTATTTTACATCTTTTCCCCCACTTTACTAGTCATATTACTCAACTCTAAGCTCCAAGTGGGACATTCCATTTCAGATCCCGTCTTTGGAGCTGTTTCAATCTCTCAGATGGATATAAATGGAAGTAAAGAAAATGAAATGGCCAGCAGGTTAAAGCAGGTAATTCTTCCCCTCTGCTATGCACTTGTGACACCCCACTGCAATGCTGACTACAGTTCTGGTGTCCCCAACATGAGGGCAGGGAACTGCTGGAGGAGGAGGTCTCCAAGTTGCTAAAAGAACTGGAGTACCTCCCCTCCTTCCACCTACAGGCTGTGAAAGTTGGGGCTGTTCAGCCTGGAGAAGAGAAGGTTGCATGGAGACCTCGTAGCAACTTTCCAGTATGTTGAAGGGGTTACAGGGCAGCTGGAGAGGAATTCTTCATAAGGACCTGTAGTGATGGGACAAGGAATAACGGGTACAAAGTGAAAGAGGGGGAATTTATGCTGGCTATTAAGAAGAAATGCTTTACTGTGAGGGTGGTGAGGCACTGGCACAGATTGCCCAGAGAGGCTGGGGATGCCCCATCCCTGGCAGTGTTCAAGGCCAGTTTGGTAGGGGATCTGAGCAACCTTGTCTAGTGAGAAGTGTCCCTGCCCCCAGCAGAGAGGTTGGAACTAGATGGTCTTTAAGACCCATTCCAACCTCTTAACAACCCATAATTCTGTGAAAATGCCAGTGGGACACGCCACTTCCCCCCACCCCCATATTGTCTCTCTGTGTCATGTATGCCAGTACCACAAAAAGCAGTATGATCACTTTTTTCCTTTTCTCCTGAAAGGAAGTTTTCTGCATGTCATCCATACTTGTGTATTATGCAGGGTTGCAAGTGTGCTGCAATAAATCTCTCTAGATTATATATATTTTTAGAAACTAGTTTTAGATTCTGTCAGTGTAGGTACAGAAAGTTCAGTAAGATCTCCTATATTTTCAGGTGTCCAAAATTTTTTTCTGGTTTCAGGTACGTGTACATGTAATGCCAGTGCAAATATCCAGAATGCCGAAAGGATAAAATGCCAGTGTTTACTTTCTTATTACTGGGTTTTAAATACAAACAGGCAATATGTAAACAGAAAATTAAAAGAAGAGACAGGAATATGGATAAAGGGTTAATTTGTCATAAGAATGCCAGAACTTCGTGCTGGTGTTCCACTTAGGTGAGACAAGTCCTGCCTTCAAGCCGCTATGGATACGCACAATTTTGTGCCTGGATTTCAGATCCCTTCCTGTAAAAGCATTATTTTTGCCTCTGGGGCTTGATGAAATAGGCATGTTGAATTGTGAAGTACCAGATGTTGGAGGAAGGGAACATACTGGGAGGTGAGGAAGCTGTTTTGAGCTCTCCAAGGCTATTTTGGGAATTTTATCACATAAACAATGAATCCAAAGTTATGGAAGCACAGGATGTGGAGCAAAACCACTGAAAACCAAAAAATATACATGAGAGAAAAGTGCATGTAAAAAGCATTTCCAAGATGCTGTTAGTGAATGAGCATAAAAGGAAATGTCTTTAAGATGAACATAGAAAAGTAGAAGTAGCAGAGTCCATTACTTCAAGCCTGAAAAAGCAATTTGATATCCAAGAATCCACATGAAACTCTGTGCCCCTTGGAGTCAGAGCTGGCTATAGGAGGTCTGTGTAAGTAGGATTTCTCTCCCCATTCTACAAGTCTGTTATATGTTACTGAAGCCCTACATTCTTTCAAAATAAAAAAGGTAATTTCATAACAAATATATGCTAAATTCTAGATTAATTAGATCACAACTTTATATGTAAGCTGGTAAATGTACCCTAGGCCAGGAGGACAAGGTAATTATTCCATGTTTGAGGACCATACCTATGTGGCTGTTTTGGCTTTGATCCTGCAAGCTCTTTATGTCACACCTAATCTAAAGCAGATGGACTCTTCTGTTGAAGTCATTGCTTGCTGACCTGAAGTCTTCCACTGAACCAAGACAGCAGCATCAGATGAAACGTTTGGCATGAAGTCAGAAGAGTAATAAATTGAACAATACAAACTGAAAAGTTGATTTATATTTGAATCATAGAAGATTTGGGGTTGGAAAGGATCTTTAAAGGTCGAAGTCCCTGCAGTGAGCAGGGACATTTTCCTCTAGAACAGGTTGTGCAGCGGGCTGTCCAACCTGACTGTGAATGCTTCCAGATATGGGGCATCCACCAACCCTCTGGACAGCCTTTTTCAGTGAGCTGGACACAATGGTCTAGGTGGAGTCCCAGCAGAAGTGAGAGGTAGAGTCATCTCCCCATACCAATGAAAGTCTTTTTGATTAACATGTACTGGAGCGAAGAAAAAAAAAATTAAAATATTTCCTCAGTTTTTGCCTTGCTA
Organism: Chloebia gouldiae; assembly: GCA_003676055.1. Taxonomy (NCBI): domain Eukaryota; kingdom Metazoa; phylum Chordata; class Aves; order Passeriformes; family Passeridae; genus Chloebia; species Chloebia gouldiae. Next base: position 2,901,338 of record QUSF01000048.1, on the reverse strand, counting down.
ATTCTCACTATAATTTTTCCCAGCAAATATTCATTTGAAGATGCTTGGAAAATAATTGTAGAGGGAAGATGATTAGGTCACAGTACCTGTGAGGTGGGATGCACTGTCCTTGCATGTTACACCATACAGAGGCATTTGTGGGGGATAGCACACCATAGATAAACAGCGGACCTGAGTAACTTCCATGATCCATGAATCAAATGGACAAATCTGAATTAGAGATCCAGGATCCGCACTGGTAATGGTGACATAGAGTAGGTTGCTTTCCCAACTGCTACACTCGACTGCAGAAATGAAGGAATGACTCTGACCTATCTAAAATTTAATTTAAAAAAGTCAGAAGTAGATCAAATAAAGGCCAGATCTTCCCTTCTTGTTCATGGGGAAGCCCACCAAAGGTCATTTGAATAGGCTGTAGGACTAAGCACCGAAGGTTCAGAGCTCCAAGCAGATTTTAGTTTTGTTTTTAAATCTCAGCTTCATTTGATGTCTGCTGTTTGTGTGTGATTGTTAGCAAAGTTTTAATACCTGAGTACAATTTAAGATCAAATAGGAAGTAGTAGGAAGGGATCAGTGGTGAGCTATGAGGCTTAACCAACCATGAAGATCATGAAGTTACAAAGCAACTTTTTATATACATAAAACCCAATTATATATGCACAAACAGCTTAATTCACCACAAAATTACCACTAGGAAAGCAAATATACTTATGGCACAAGTAAAGTAAATATATGTACATTACAAGTTACTACAATATTACAATTCTGAAGGAAGTATTTACATATTAACATTTACTTGTATACTCCTATAAATATGTAAATTGTGACCAAACTACTTCCAGGAGTGGGGCTAACCAATCACAGAAAAGTCTTACTTAAAGATGATCTGCACCCCTGGAACTAGAGTTTTTCAGGTGTTCCCAGCCAGGATCCCATCTGTTGAGGAGGTCTGGTGCTCCTTTTAGGTAGGCAGTGAGTTACTTTTTATATCTTTTGGTGTAGAAATATAACTGTGTGTAGGATATCAGTTCATGAGATAGCTGTTGCCAGCTAGCACTGGCAAATTTGTTGTCACAGCTTTTGTTTTACTTCCATCAAATTTTATTTTTGCCAACTACTCTCCATCAAGAAAGCTTAGGGTGAGCTTGCCAGGGATATACTTCATCTGTAGATTTACCAGCTTGCATATGTAGAAGTCCCATCACTAGGCAGAGATCATAACAAGATAAAAAATGAGACATGCTTGCAGAACTTTTTGCATGATTGCAGAAGCTACTTTAGCTTTCTTAGACTTCAAGGTCCAAGAAGATGATGTAAGTACTCAAGTGCAAAAGATATCCCTGACCCTTCCTTCAATTTGTTTTTTGCAAGGAAATCTTCATGAAGTAAATAACCACCTCAGCCATTCTCTCTCTCAACCTTGGCTCCCTCCTCGTCTGTCCAATGGGATTAAAACTAAGCCAAGTAATTTGACTGCAATGTTATGAACAGCATACTGTGCTAATTTTCAGAGGTATGGTGCATAGTGTTCTTTGTTTTAAAAGTTTATGGCTCAGTTCACAAACCTTGAGAACATAAATTTGATTATTCCTTAGTGTACCTAAGGAGCTTGTGATTTGGGACCTCTGGAAGTAACATCTTGTGTCTAAAATTTATGGTAGTTAATGTTTTCATAGTTAATACATTGCAACCAATCCCTAGAATCCATTTCATAGAGGCAGCAATGCATCTTATTTGCTTAGCCACAATGATGGCAGGGTAGTGTAGCAAAATTAGCAATCAGATAGCACAAAATCATTGTGGACTTAAACCTAGTTTTTAGATTATGAGCAGTCTATAGATAAGATAACCAGAATATTCATGCAAAACTTGATATGCTGAGACATCTCAGCCATAACCATTGTCTTCTGGGTAACAAAAAGTAAGTAGGTTTTTTGCTATTTTCCCAAGTAAATTAGTTTTTTTTTTATTTAGCAGAAATTAGTATAAAAATGTGTCCTTTTATTTCAGATTATAATGGAAAAATCTATACTTGTCTTCAAGCACAGTCACAGGTCATTGACATTCAATATATTCAACACCTTCAAAGCTCACAGCAGTATTACTTTTTTTTTTTTTTGTTCTTTTGCATGCTTTAGTCTGTCTCTGGCTAAAGCCTAGGAATAGCAGTAAGGAGCAGCAAGTGTGAAAATTCAGGCTGAGAACCAGAATATTCCTTATGTTCACTCCTTGTTTTTAATGGTTGTAGGTTGCTGATGTTTAGTGCTGCTGAGAAAGCAGCTGCATGTATGTGCTGTCACTGTCTCCTGACAGGGAATATCTGTGAAAAGCCTTTGTTTTGTACTAGTAATGTGTGAGCCTGGCTTAGAGTTGGAAAAGACTGTAGAACCCATGAGCAGGATGATGCTCTTGAAGTGCTTCATTTTCAAATAAGACAGAATAAATGGTAACAAGCTTTCAATTTCCAGTTAAATGTTTAAGGGCACATGATGATGGTGTTTTGTGGTTTGTCAGTGATTTGTCCAATAATGCTGGGAAGCCCTTAAGTAAACTGTGAAATTGGTAGATGATGTTTGAACTCTGAGAGAGGTGTTTCTTTGTTTTGTTTTGTTTTGTTTGTTTGGGTTTAGCTTCACTTTTTTATTTGTTTTGGTTTTTTTTTTTTGTTTGTTTGGTTTGGTTTGGTTTTGTTTTGTTTTGTTTCATTGCCAGTGGTGAATCTGTAGAGCTACCAGTAAAGGCCACAAGGTAACAGTCTCTCAGTTCTAAAATGAAAGTGGGAAGAGAATCTGCCTAATAGGAGCACTCTTGGAAACTTGGAGCAGAGGCAACACCTTGAAGCAGAAAAATATGTTAATTAAAACACTATATGAGGCCAAAACAGCAATCCAAGGTCCCAACAGAGCACATCCATGATGAGCATTCAAGGCAAACATCTTTGATACTGGAAGTTTTCCTTGGCTGATTCCCTTTATGACTATAATCCAAGCAACTGTTAATGTATATCCTGTAAAGACAAGAAGATTCCCCAGAAGTACTCCTGTATGAACACTATTAACCAATCCTTTAATGTATTCTGTTCTTTTTTTGGCTAAAGAATAGAGTGATAAATAAATGTCTTGAGAATCAATAAAGCTGTTCAGTATGTACTTATTTGAAGCTCATGATTAAGTAAACCTTAGTAATTTGGTACTCAATATGTTGGGGTTTTTTTCCTGAAACGATCAAACTCTTCTAGTTTTCCTAGGGAATTATATTGCTAGCAAAGTCATTAGTGTTTGCACATCAGTTTTGAGCCAAATTATGAATATCCCTGAATGCAAAGGGGTAAGTTTCTAAACTACATCATTACAGAACAAGTGTATTGAGAATAAAATCTTTTTTTAATCCAAAGTGCTTGGGGAGTTTACTCCTGAGTATTCAAATTAATCATTAATCACAAAAGCAATTTGTTGGGCATTTGAAAATCGTTACCAGTTTAAAAGACTTAGTTGCTGTTTCAAAGCTTTCAGTGGGCAAAAAAGCTTCAGCTGTCACTTGAGAATACCCAATCTACACAGCAATTTAAACACTATTTTTACAACAGACATATGTGGTTTAATTTTCACAGTTTTTTGTGATCTACTTTAATATCTATTATTCATTCATAACAGGGAAAAATAACCTTCAGTAAAAGAAGTATGTTGAATCTGGCACATTCGAAGCCAGTTTGCAGAGTTCCTCATGGGACAAATTGGTGGGAAGCATCTTGCCTTACAGAAGTCCAACAGCAGCTTCAAGCTGAGTTTATGTAAACTTTCATAGAGGCTTTGTGGTGAATAGTGACATTGGCAGTATGGCAAAGGATACAGAAATTTTCAGGAGGCTGTTTCTCTCTTAATTAAAATGTGAGCTTGGTCCAGTGTAACTTTATATGAGCATTTCAATTTGGTATTTAATCACCCTGCCCTCAGTAAACAGGCAGCTCTGAAATCTGCCATTCTGGCACAGATGTGCAAGTCCTGGGCATCTTGCCTTTTGGAAAAACCTTCACTAAGTTGCTTTAGGAATTACTACTGCTACTGAGGCACACAGCTGCAGAGACCAAGAAAGTGAGGAGGAATATTTGAATTTCTGTGTGTTTTAGACTTTAAAAAATGCTTGTATATGGAGATATTGTTTTACTAAACTATATAGGTTTTATTATTTGTGTACCAGGATTATTTATACTTGCTCTATAAAAACGGGAATGTATTTCAAAACTAAATGAAAGCAATTAGTTATGTAAAACATTATACTAGTTTCCAATGGTGGCTATGTTGCTCTTTTCCTCTGGGAATTCAGTGGATAAGGCCAGTTGTGATGTTGCATCTCATAATCTGAGATTATATCCAGGTAGGAATGCTTGGTTCCTTCCCCTGGGCAGAGCATCTCACAATGGGATGATGTAATTTTGTCAGTCATGCCGTGAGACTTTGATGCCCAATATCCCCCTGGAGGGAGTTATCAGGGATGAGTCATTGAAGAGATAAAGAACACTGCCTCACCTGGTCTTAGGAGATGGTGATAGAATACATACTTTTGGTTACATCTCACATTGTAACCTAAGAGGAATGTTACTATATCACTCTTGCAATACACAAATTAAATCTCTTTTAAGAAAAATAAATTTGACTCCATGTAGAAGTGTGGAAGAACATCTTCAGTAGGACTGTTGTAAAGTGACCTCAGAAGAAATCAACTTTCTTCTGACAAAGAAACAAAACAGTAATGTCACTTTTCTGGGGTCTTTTTTATTCCCCTCCCCTCCTGCAAACTTCCAAAATAAACTTTCTGACCATAATGCATGAATGCTTGGTCTCTTTACAGCGGTTCTGACAGCTGAAGGAAACCTGTATTGATGCTCATATCTATTCTATTTGACAAGCTTTATTTTAGTAGACATAGTTAAGGATTCTTCTCAGAAAAGATTTCAAAAGCAATATAGATATAACAGTGTGTGAATAAGCCTGGATTCTGTGACTCCATGGGCAGTAGAAGATATCTCAGAGTGAGTTCTCTACATCAAAATTACTACTGATTTAGTATGCTTTGGAAATGTCATTTTTTTGGATAGATTAAATGAACAAAGGTGAACACTAAATGTAATATTTCCTTTTCAATTATTAGAATAATATACTACAGAAAATTTAATTTGAAGAAGAAAGAAAATTTCGATATGTGAAAAACTGAATTCTAGAGCTTTTAGAAGAGAGCAGAAGTTTAGAAAGCCTGCTACCCAAAATTCTTGTAATTAAGTAAGTTACTGAAGAAAGTCTAGAGAGTTTAATAACATTCTTTTTTCATAAATTCTGCATGATCACATTACTTTAGGCTTTGTTCAACAATATCAAATAAGTTTTATTGACTTAAGTTGTAATATTTTAAAGCTTTATAAATCATAATAAAAGCAGCCTCACTTTTTCAGATGACACTTAGAGAAAAGTAAAAAGATCTTAATCAGCTAAAATGAGAAAAAATATGATGTGGTATTCAAATAAGGCCAGGGGAGAAAGAGGCTGTGGAACAATTTTAGTATTTCAGAAAAGTTTTAATTCTGCACACTTTTATTTTCTAACCAATTTCTAGGAATGGTAGATTGTTCCAATTGTTCCAATTTTGAAATAATTCCAATTTTTTTTTTTTGAACAATGCTGGGCTCTTCCCAGCGGCTGGTGTGGGGCTGTGTTTTGGATTTGTGCTGATCACAGGGTTGATAACACAGAGATGTTTTTGTCATTGCTGAGCAGGGCTTGCATAGAGCCAAGGCCCTTTCTGCTCCCCTTACCAGCCATGTTGGGGGTGCTTGAAAAGGCAGGTGAGGACACAGCCTGGATAAATGGCCCCAAGAGACCAAAGGGATATTGCAGACAGCATGGCATCATGCTCAGTATATAAAGTGAAGGGAAGAAGGAGGATGGAGAGGACATTTAGATTGATGGTGGTATCTTCCTCAGTCACTGTTACCTCTGATGGGGCCCTGCTGTCCTGGAGATGGCTGAACACCTGTCTGGCCATGGGGAGCAGTGAATTAATTCCTTGTTTTGCTTTGTTTTGCTTGTGTGTGTGGCTTTTGCTTTCACTGATAAACTTTCTTTATCTCAACTCATAAGCTCTCTCCCTTTTACCCTTCCAATCCTCTCTCCAAAATCAGAATACCCCATGTTCCTTGCATTCCACGAGAACATGTTCCGTGTTCTTTTGCTCTTTCTTACCTTGAAGAGTGCAGAAAACATACAGATAATAAGAATAATAAGAAAACCTGACAGCTGAATGCTGAACCCATCAGTAAACAGTAGAAAATAATTATATTCTCATTGTATTCCATCTGTCTTTGATTTACAGCCAAAACATTCTCCGTATGCTGCTCTGCTGATTCAGATGTAAGTGAATATCTTGATCCAGATATGGGATCTGGGAGGGATATGAACTACTTTATAAATTAGAACAGTTACAGAGCTAGTGGAATTTGTTATTTTTGAGCTACACTGCTGTGGTAGGGGAATGGACTTATTAGTTGGAAAAGGCTTGTTAAAAATTGTGCACTGATGTATGATGAGATATTAGGGAGTCAGAGATTTATAACCTAATAAGGAAATATTAGCATGTATATAACTATGATATTTGAAATTCTATTCTGTCTTTAGCAAAAAAAAATCATATTTTAAAATGTTATTCAAACCCAGTGCATACAATGAAAGTAGGAAACTTCATTTGTTTTCAGAGTAAAAAGTTAGTCTCTGCTTTACATGTTCTTTTATTAATGGCATAGCTTCAAAAAGCTTCATGATACTGGGATGAACTTTCTTGTATGACCCACATTCAAAATGTACTGCTTTATTTCTGGTGGCTCTTCCTATCCCTACTGGAACTGTTTTTCTAGTTGCTGTTTGTTTCAGAAGCCAAGAAATACGGCAGAGGAGAGCTCTATTAAATGTTACCTCCAGGAAAAATGGAGAAGTTCTAATTAGCCTCAGAATGCAACTACAACTGTGCCAAACCTCTGACATTTACAGAGGTAAAAGGAGGTTGAAAGATTTCGGGTTTTGTTTTTCACTTTTATGTTTCTATTGGTAAAGTTGGATTTTACTTTCAGTGAAAATGTTGGTGGAAGTTCTGAATAGCTCACAAATTAAAATTCTGTCTTCAGAATTTTTCAGAATTGTTTTCAAAAGCTGTCTGTTTTTTCTTAAGCTTTGTGCACACACCAGATAAAAGATAAAGCATCAAAGATTGAATTATCTGTAATTCAGTTCTCTAACACCTGAGTTGTCTCACCGCCTCACTTCAACAGGCAGGTGAGGTTTAGACTGAAGTCTTCCACTGTCCCCAAACAAAGGAAGGGATGGGTACAACTGAAGTGCCAAAACTGAATATATTTATTAAATAAATAAAAAGACACAAACGAGGGTGCAAAACAAAACATAAAGTCCCCAAAGTGGTGCCGACACACACACACACACACACACACACACATATATATATATATACACACATATATATATATATATATAGATGCAGAGTCTCTCATAGAATGTTCTAGAAGCCTTCTGGCCAATCAGGGGCTGTTGATCTGCATGGCCACTCCCAACTGGTCCCAGAATCCTTTGCAGAGTTCTTTGCTCCTCACTGTACGCTGCCTGGATGTCATTAGTTGTGGATTCTTATTTCTTGAGGCCTGAGGTTGACTGTGGCTGTCTGTGTGGCCAGTTTGTGTCCTGTTCCTTCCAGCACAAGCTCCCACACTTCATAACTTCTGAAAAGGGAAAAAGAAGCTGTAAAGCTCTGCTGGCACATACTGTGATATGGTGACACATGTTAATTGTGTCTTCCTCTGATGGAAACTTCCTTTGGCTGACTGACTACAGTTTGGAAGTGTCCACCTGACTCTGTCCTGTCCTGTCCTGCTCAGTGTGGTTCCACTGCTGCAGGCAGCAGTTTCATTACAAACTTCAGAACACAATTTTTCAAATTAGGAGAGAGCTTTCACCTCAGATCTTCTTTCTTGCCTTGATGGGCTTAGCAGCAGAATTAAGATGGTGAGAGGTGTTTGAGAGTTGTCACAGACAGTAGATACCTGAATTTTTGCCACTCAGAGGTAGGGTGTAAAGCTACCAAGCTGGCTGTCAAAATTTGTTTTTTGATGGTTCCTAATAGCACCATTAAATTAGGATATTAAAGTTTCTTGGTAGCCAAAAAAACTTTTAAAAGCAAATACCATATATGGTGAAAAAGAAACAGTGAAGAAAAAGAGAACAGTGAAGAGATATTTGTCTTTTCCCCTCACATTTCAAAATGAAGATTGCAGTTAAAATGCTGTGTGGGATTTATGCCTATTTGCACAAACACATGCATATTTATGTCATGAATTTCCCTGAAGTGTACCTAAGGCAAAGTGAATGCTGAAATCTAATCCATCTTTTTGCATAAATGTCTGAATTCTCTCTCCCTGTTCTTGAGTTTCTCTTTTTCTTCATCTTAAATTCATAAAGGATCCAAAGAACGCATCAGGATATTTTTACTCTAATAGCAACTTTAAACATGAATACTGTGCTGGTCTCTATGAAGCTACATTATATGAACATTTTTTTATTGTTGATCAGATTTTGAAGCACTTCATTTCTCTGTCATCCTTCTTCAGGGTAAACATCCTTTCTATAAAACATGACTGCTTATATGTCTGTAAGTATGAAAAAATAAATTGTTCATGATCTGACCCATAAAGAAATATTTATTCTTGGTAAGATACTAAGCTGTTGTGTGACTCGGGAGAAACAACTCTGCCTCTGTATTTCCTGACAGCTGTGAAACAATTCTACTTCAAAAGTCACAGGATTTGAATTTCAAAATAATTTACAGGCTGGAAGCAGGGCTTTAATGTTTTTAAAACTTTAGCAGGCAACAGAGAAAGAAGCTGAAAATTATTCTAAGTGTCAGGAGAATAGTAGCTTTCATGTGTACAGGGCTTTAAAATTCTGATATTCTTCGTTCAGAAAAGTTGGAATGAGCACCTTAGTCCCCTTGGAACTAAATGGACAAAAAGAATAACCCCAAAACTCCTGAGAGACCTGCAAACGACCGAGGCACGGACTCAGACTGGCAGGGAATCTGAATTCTTTATTCAAAGAAACAAGCTGGTTTTATACACTTCTTCAAGACACAGTATTTCCTTGTATGGTAATTCTCACTAAGCGACATCACACATGGCCACTTTCTCAGTGTCCCTATATGGGGTGCAGCCTGTAACTCAATTCTATCCTATCCCTCCCCACAACTCCTTCTTTTTTTGTTTTATACAAACAAGAATCACAAAAAAAAAAACCCACCCCCAACATTAGAACATGTTTGGCCCACCACCTAAACCAAACAAGCTCCATTCACCTTGTTCCCTCAGCTTTCCCAGGATCTGATTATGAAGTTGGAGTAACCAATGCTGGTTGGACTATTCTTGCAGGTACCCACTGTGGACTTAAATATGTGGAAATACAAGCATATCCTTGCCCCCAGGTTATAACAGAAATAGTCCTTCTCATTTTTTGTTTTCAAGATTCTTAGTGAGTCTAAGTAAGCCTGTGATCCACAAGAATGTCATTGTATGGGGGTTAGGTCATTATGAATGCAATTCAAAAATTAAGAATATATAAGGTTTTCATGAGGATATATCCCATCCCTGCACTCCCTCTTTTTTGTTTTAGCAACAGTAACATGAAATTCCCATGAAATTCCAGAGAGTGTGTAACATAACCTGCACTTCTCTTACAATGAAAAGTAACAATACATCTAATAAAACAACAGGCACGCTCACAACAAAAATAAACAAGGTAGTATTTTCAACTACATAAATGCCATCACCCAGAGTCTGCAGTTGCAGGGAGCCCCGTTTCACAGCAAGAACCTGGAAAATTTTTCCAGACAAGGTTTCCAAGTTTACCTCAAAAGGGGATCCATTTTTTTGTAAGACCAAATTAACAAGTCAAAGGGACTTGACCACATTTTTAGTGCAGAAGCACCTGGGTCTGATGGCATACTTCCCAAACCAGGACCAGGACTTGTCCAGGACCCAAGCCTTGACTGGGAGGGTTTCCCTAAAATACCTACAGGCAAACCTTTATTAATATCAGTTAAGAACATGACTTCACAAGAGTGTCTCTTCCCCATGACCATGGGGACAGATCAATATACCAAATAACTGGTTATACATATCTCCTTCCCATGAATGGAGACAGTGATTAAACAGACAGAACCTTGGGAAACAGCTTAAAATTACAAGGGAATGTTTCTGCCTGTGGACAGGAACTAAAAATATGCAATATAGAAAAGAAAAGGTTTTGTGTAATTTCAGCTTGAAAGGATAACTTACAGATCACAATTATTACAGAAGCATCCATAACAAAAAGCAATCAGTACAATGCAGGGGGTCAGGAGGTGATATGGTATTTCCTTATATGGTAATTCTCACTAAGCAACCTATCACACATTCCCCCATCAGCAACATGCTTTCCTAATGTCCTTATATGGGGACATCACATGCTGTTCAGGTGTTTGCCTCCTCTCCATAGGGGAGTGCTGTGTGGCACCTCTTACCTCCTCCCTCCAAGGTCAGGCAGAGACAAGCTTCTTTGTGCTGTCCTGGCGTTCTGCAGCCACATCCCACAGCCTGTAACTCAGCTCTATCCTGTCTCTCCCCACAGAGATCCACACAAGTCTGGCACCACTTTTAGCAGCCGTGCCAGAGTATGTATTTTGGGAGTGTGAAAAGCTCCTTTCAGAGATTACAGACAAATTTTACATACTTGAGCTGTTACTGCAGCCCAGATGACAAGTCACGGGGACAAACCCATCCATTGCTTTGAAACCAGCTCCTGGGTAGAAGAACCAGCTCTGCCTACTCTATAGGAGTTGGCTTTAGAAGTTATAGCAAATGACTGCTTTTATTTAGTCCTGTGGGTAATCTCTCCTTTGCTATTAAATATGGCTTTTTACAGGGCTGTGGGATGGGCCATAAGGTCCAGGAGTAGGACAGCATGCTTGGCACAGAACATTATGAAAGTTGGGAATATATGGTGATGAGGAACTGGCACTGGTTGCCTAGAGAAGCTGTGGATGTTCCTTTCTGAGCAATGTACAAGGCCAGGCTGGATAGGTCTTTGAGCTAGCTGGTCTAGTGGAAGGTGTCCTTGCCCATATCAGGGACATTGGAAAGAGAAGAATTTAAGGACTCTTTCAACCCCAGCCATATTATGATTCTACAAATGTATCAAGAGAGACAGTAAGGAGCTGAGGAACTGGTCTTGCTCTGGTATTTATCTATGCTCTTTGGAAAACTGACAAAAGATATTCAGGACAGACAAGAGAGTTTTGCTGGTTAAAAAGAATGAGTCAGTGGAGCTGTAAACATTAGCCAGATGCTAGCCCAAGGTAGAATAATAAAATGGCTACTCTGTGAGTCTGTTAAATAAAAATTAGATAATATAAATATAATTAGGTTTGTCACTATGGAGCCTCTTCTCAGGTCAGCTTCTGTTTTCACCAGAGTTCAAGGTCTGGTTGATGAAGATGTGTCACTATTAGATACTTTGATTTCTCTGAGGCATTTAATTTAGCATTACATAATATTTCAATTTAAAATACTGTATTATGTAGCATTAACAAGCTTAACCCCTTTACAAGAATCACGTATGATGTTGAGAGTAGATGCTGACTGGATGACCCCGTTAATAAGAGGAATTGCTGATTCTCTGAAACCAATGACATTACAAGGGAAAATACAGGCTTTCTGCTGCCTGCAGGAGATACCACTGCCTGGGGAGGCAAACTGTGGACCAGGGGAGAAACAGCTCAGGAATAGATTTAATTTTGGGTGAAAGTACGCTCCAGTAGAGCCAGTAGTCAGCAGAAACTTGTAGAGTGAGACATGCTCAGTTTAGTCCAAGAATTTCATCCAGGATTTCCTCCTGTTCCAACCAGGGTGGGCAGAAGCGTCCACTCACGAGACAGGCAGTTTGGTCACAAGGTTGGCAGAGGGAAATCCCAAAAAGATTAATGCACAGTCTCTCCACAAAACAACTAGAAGAGGCAGTGTCAGAATGGCCAGACAGCATGTCCAAGAAATCATGTACAGAGAAGTATAACATAAGGCCAAATGTACCTCCTTTAATAGATCTGAGTGGGGATGAGCTCAGACCAGACAAGTGGTCTGGTCACACACCTCACAGAGCTTAGGCAGAAGAGGTGCTAGAGGCTGGATTAGGAAATTTAAGATCAAAAAGTACCACTTTAGGGCTTTGCTGGCTGCAGTGAAACAGAAAAACTGTTGCTGGAGGAATTGCAGGGGAAATACTCAGGGAATAACCCTTTATGTCCCTCAAATTCTTATGTGTATGAAGCATGATCCAGTGAAAAATTGTGGGGTGAACAGGGGAATGTTTTAATTAAAATAAGATTTCCCTTGTGGAGACTACTCTGGTGGTGCAGTGTGCTTGTTAAAGTATGTTGCAACACTGTTAGTGCACTTACTGTTTTCAAAGATGTTTTGTTTCTTTTGGCAGAAGAAGTTAGATTTGCGCTCATGTGCTGATGGAATAATTTAAAGTCCAGTTTTAACAGGAGCATCTTCCCCGTGACTGGTGGCCCAAAGAGCTTCAGTTAGGAGCTGGTATACACAAATAAAACATTACTTTGACATGTTCAAAGTGACAGAAGGGACCACTAAATTGCTAACTATTCAGAAACAGGGCACCTCAGATCAGGAGAGTGCCACAACTCTCCTTCCAGAATACAAATTACACAGCTCCTCTCCCCACACTTGCAAAATGCATAATTGACTAATGCCTTGGCTAAGAGAGAAGGGAAGGTGAGGAATTACCAGGCAGCCACCTTGCACACCAAATCTGAGCAACAGCTTGTCACTGGAGGCAAAGAGAGTGCCCAGGTTGGACAATTAGTGGCTGGGTGAAGTATTTTCAAACATGAAACATCTGTTCCTCTCTCCTATTGTCATCTATTCTAATTCCTTTGCTGTTTTTAAGGGCTGTTCTGAATAACTTCAGTTCTGTGAACAGAATAAGTGGGAAGTAAGTGGGATTCCTGGTTTGGCAGGAAGGGAAGTGGCAAAGCTTCTTGGCATATACTAAGAAAAGTGATTTTGCAGTAGTACGGATAGCCACTCACCAAACAGGGGATGATCCAGTGGCCAAGTGGAATGACAGAGTAGATGAACTGACCAGACTCTCTCCACTAAACCAGGAGGCAGTAACTGGCCACTGGGAACACCCCCTGGAGTGGATGCATGTGAAACGAAGGCACTCTTGTACTTAGAGGTTCGTGCCTGAAGCTGGCCTATTATGAGAGAGAATTTTAAGACATTCATTCCAGCCTGTGAGGAATGTGGAGTACAGCTTGAGAGACATCTCTCAGAGGAGCCTGCACTACATCTAAGAGAAGGATAAGGATTATGGGAGAATTGACAAATTGATTATACTGAACACTTCAGGAGATCAGAAAGAAAACAGTATGTGTTAGTAGGTGTAGAAATAATTCCAGGTGAATTATTGCCTCATTCTGATATTATAGTTATGTTTCTGGCTCCAAAAGGACAAAGAACCCATGTGTTTGCAGTACAGGATAACTGTACATAGTGTTAATAACCTTTATTATTTTTGTTGCTGTTGTTATGTTTTGGAGGTGAAACAGCATGCTGGACTTGAGTACAAAAGTCCAGCAGACTTCCAAAAGGACTATGCAGAATATTGAATTTTTATGTGAATTGTATAGTTCTGTTGCTACATGATATTAAATATGTCAAAAATTCCAAGTTGCTAGATACCCCTAGCCTTCCTCTCTCTCTCTCTCTCTCTTTTTCTTTTCTTCTGCCCCTGTCATTATGAAAACGATAGGAAGGATTGAAGGATTCCTATAGGGGCTGTACATGTGCTGGCAGCCCTGTCCCCTTGGAGACTTTGCCTGAAGTGTCAATCAGGGCAGAGAAACTTCCATGATCAGGCCGCAAGAAACCCCCTACTTGCTGGCAAAGCAGAGCCCTGGATGCCCAGGAAAAAAAATGTCCAGGAATTAGGGCTATGGGAGGAGCCTTCACACATACAAGCATTTAACTGCAATGTGCACCACTTTTCCTTGGGTTTCTTGGAGGGAGCCAGGGTTTGCCTGGAGGGTTAGATTGTTCCTTCTCCCTCCCCACCTTTTTCTCTCTGTGGTCCTCTTTCTTCCCTGGCTGTCTTCCTTGTCCACATCTCTCCTGCCTTGCTTCGCCGCTTCCCCAAAGCAGCTCACTGACGTGATGACCCGGTGCTCTTTTTTTTCCACGGTGGAGCAGATGTTGCCTGCATCTGGGCTGCAGCTGCTGCTGCTGCCACGTTTTCCGTGTTTCCTGCACCACCAGTCCGCAGCTGCCGTGCCCCAGCCCTGACAACCCGCAGCTTTTCCAGGAGTCCACCTGTAGCCACGGCTGCAGAAGAACCAGTTCTTCACCGATGGAAGAGACATGCAGCCTGCTGCTCTTTGGAAATCACATCAGCCCACGACTGGAGCCACATTTCAGGCTCACCACAGCTTGAGGCACACATGCTCCATCTGCTGAGTTGATGCTAAGGGGGCACTGGGGTACAGTGGTAAAGTTCTGTCCCTGTCTTCTGTTTCTCTCTTTTTTTCTCTCTGCTTTATTTTCTATCCCCCTTCAGTAGGAACACTCATCCTTCTTTATCAATAAATGGTTCTCAGATATAATATTTTGTTCATGCTTTATTTTCATCCAAGGAGTGTATCAAAAAAGAGTCCTCCCCAACTCCCCCTTTTACAGGGGGATGGCACAAGGTGTCAAAATGAAGTTCCTAATGGGGACAGATCAATGCCATCTTTGCCATGATCACCTGGGGGCTATTTTATATTTTTATGATTGATCTAGACATTGATGTAAAATCCTTACTGGTGAAATTTTCAGATGAATGAAAGGTCTGTGGGGTAGCAAATAATAGAGACAATTCATTAGAGAATCATGCCACATGACAAACGGATGTTGCAGAGGTACCTGTGTGCCACTGGGTACTGCTGTGAGGCCAAATGCCAAACACGTTATCAGTGGCTTCATTTTCAACCTGCTGTGGAGTAGTGTAACTCGGCTACACGTTCCTCTCTTCCTCAACAATTCTGTCTTCCCCAGAAAATAAAGAAGTGTAAAGAAGGCAGGTCTTGGGAAGGAAAAATGTGAGAGATGTTGCTCTGCTGTTGTGGTTCCAATTAAATAAAGTCAAGCAAAGGATGGGCCTCTCATAACAGAAAGTGAACTTCTCCTGGGCAAATTAAGACAGATCAGCTGGAGAGAAAAAAAATCCGATTTTTTCCCCTCCTATTTCTGTCAAGTTGTTGCCTTCTTTTCTCAGAGCTGCGTGGTGACAACCTGCTGGAATGTGCTATATGCTGGTATTTGCATTTTTTTAAGGTAATACCAATCTTGGGATTAGAGATAGGTAGTTGTTGGAGAGAACTTTGTGGTCCAACTTCTTGCTCAGGACAGGACAATTTGGAAATTAGGTCAGAATGCTCAGAGCTTTGTCAGTTGAGCTTTAAAATGTCAAAGTTCGGGATTTCTTTATCTGCTCTGGGAAAGCTGTTCTAGTGTTTGACCATGCATAGGCCTAGAGAAGCTGTCTTTAGTCACAACTTCCCTCCTCAGGTTGCACTCATTAGGCCTCAGTCTTGACAAAGCCCCTGGACCTGGACAAAACCCCTCTCCATCTTATCAGAAACACTGTGTGTTCCCACAAACTAGTGCTGTCCAATGAGCACCTGGGTTTTAACAAGCAGCCTTACAAACTTTTTTTCTTGTCTGAATAATAACCCTAGTAGAATAATATTTCTGTTACAGAACAATTAATGAAAGTTACCAACTTGAATTTTGGCCAGGGTGGAAAATTACTGCGACCAAGGCCAACTGTTGAGACCAAGTAAACTGGTCCAAAGTAAGATCTTTCCAAGCTCTCAGCTCCCAGAAGATAACTGACAAATATGTGTGTCAAGCACTAATAACTGGGTGGCTGTGGAGCCAAGGAACACTTTGTAATAACAGACAAGGATGGTAGGTAATAACCAAGGCCTATTGTTATTAAAATCCTGTGAGAAAGACTAAGTTTTTGTTGGAGAAGGGAGGCCAGGTGGAAATAGAGCAGCACTTTTTCACAGGAAAGACCTAATGTGGCCTGGGGTCCCAGGGGTCCATGTTAGCCCCTAAACCGCTGCCGTAGGTGTTTTGGATAGTGCTGGGCTGTCAGGCTCAGCCTGTCTGGTCCCTCGGCTCAGCTCCCAGCCACAGGCAACTTAGTGACCACCTCTGGAGTGATTTCAGCTCCCTGAGTTCAGCCTTTTGCTCTGTGCTCGTAAGTGCCTCTAGGAGAGAGAGAGAGAAAGGCTGCATGCAGTTCCACAGCCGTGTCCTTTATTGCCAGCTCCTCTGAAGTGATGCAGTGACATCTCTTCTGCCAAACTGAGCAGAAATGGGGGTTTATAAAGGTACAGGGGTGTTGGAAATTGTCCAATGGCCAGGGTTGAGGAGAATACGACCTATAGCCTTACCGAGAGATAACAAGGGTCTGAATAAAGATGAGGGGCAACTTTGGTGCAGTCACTATGACTAGGCATTTCTTATTTTAGGTGAATGACTGCCAGGGAGGCCTTGCAGGGCTCCTGCCTGCTCCAAAGACCCACAACACAGCAGAGCAGAAGTGCAAGAATGATGGGTGGGAAGTGGACATGGACTGTAAGGCAGGACAGGGATGATCCAAGACCCCTGAAGCTCTCTATCCATCCCCTGCCCGAAAGATGTGAAAGAACAGAGTATGCATGATAACTAATTAGCACAGAAAGTGATAAACATGTCTTTGGGACAGGGAAATCTGTCCATAAAGAGGTACCCAGCCCACCGCCCCCTGCCCCCTGACCTGAGTGGTGCCACCAGCCCCTGGACATGTCAATGTATCATCAGCTGGACCAGTGCAGCTGGATTGTCACTTACTGCCTGGACTGATGCTGAGACCAGGACTGGCATGCCATCAGCTGGATTGACACTGGAGTAAGGGCTGGTGATCCCTTTTTGCCTCTCCTTTTTCTCATTTTACCCCTTTTTCTTTTCCTTTTTAAAATTAAGCTCTCCCTTTTTAAATAACCTGTTTAATTTCTCTTTTCTCTTCCACCCTACACTTTTATCCAACCTCTCTCCTGTCATGAGCTTAATTTCTCTTTTCCCTTTACCCTTCTCTTTTATCCCAAACCCACTCCTGTGTGCCTATATAGTAGGTCAGGGACTAACATACCAATTTCCATGTCAAGCACATTATTTATTAATAAAACTCTCTGATTGATTGAGAGCCCTCTAAATGTTGTAATTTATTTCAACTAATGAACATTTTTGAATCTTAAGTGCTTTTTCCTATTAAGGGATCTTCATTACAGACCACTCCAGTGAAGACTTTTTTCTTCTTTTTACCTAAAGGGTATTTTCTGTTTTGCATCTTGCCTCTTGTTGTTTCACTGCAGATATACAAGAGAAATGTGAACTGTTTGAACTTGTATCAATTGTTGTTGATAGAAATACCTCAGGTTAGTTCCTGGTCATGAGTATGGATGTTTGTGGAAGTGAAAGAAATCTTCTATATCTGTGTATTTACTTCATCATCTACATTTATAATTCTGATGGTTTCTGATAGCACTATAGGCACTTTTCACTGCTTTGATTTATATCTACAATAAATAATAGCCCTTAAACTACCTTTATTTCAGCAGTGGAATTCTACTTATCTACTTTGAAGCTCTGTATAGCCTTCATAACATGTACAGGGGATGTATAGAAGCAGTTTGTATCATTCCCTGCCCTCAGCATTTCAGTTTCCTTCTAAACCCTAGTTAAAATTATTTCTATGCCTGAGCAGTTTTGAACCAGTTATAAAATATATTGGGTATGAAGCAAACTTATGCTTCTCAGCCTTTCAGTGATTTTAATACAAAAATGTGGCATTTAGAATAATTGGAAATTTAAAAAGCTATGGAAATGGATAATTTTATTCTGAAAACAAGTCTCACAGTTTCCATACTGATGTTTAGTTTAATTTTGAAATTGTCATTTGCAATCTGAAATAATCCCATTCCAGTGAAGGAATGCTGGAACATTGTAGTACAAAATGTAAAACTGAGTGAGACACAAAACTGCTTTGTCAGAATTTGTTCTGTACATAACATGAAATTCTATTTTAAGTGGATGATTGTATTAATCTTAGACTTTTCTTCTTCAAATTTGTCCCTAAAAGTATTCAAAATCTTTCTTTTAAACTGTGTTTTGCTACATTTATATGTCTTGATCATAGTTTTGACAATGCAATTAAAATCAAATTGATAGGAAAGGAAGCAAATGAATACATATCTTCTGCTCTTAATATGTAAACATATGAATTTATAAATATACTTGGCCCACAGGGAATACCAAACCCTAGAAACCCCAAGATTTTGAATTTAGAGCTCTTAAATGCAATAAGATGGAGTGTGTTTGAATTAAACAGTATTTTGGCCAGTTGTGCATGCAACTTGTATTTTACTCAACCTTGGAAGGATATAGCAATGAAACTGCTCAAGTTTTAATTAGGATTAGGGCACTGTTTTATTTAATCTTCATGGGTCACTTCCAAATCAGGAAGGAAAATCTATGATTTTCCATTTTCTTTTTGTTAATTCAGAGGTTTTAATAAAGATTCCATCACAATAAGTGAAATCTTGGCTTGAGTCAAACTTTCTAATTTTATGTTATGCTTCATTTTTGGCCCAGGATTTTGGAATCAGGCCCTGAAAGTTGTAGTTAGGAAGTGTGTAGGTGGCTAAGGCATGGAATAAACCCAGAGCTTGCTGCTACTTTGGTATTCATGCTAAGGATAAAAATAGGTACAAATAAAAGGATAAAAAAATAAAAGGATAAAATAAAAAGATACAAATAAAAGGATAAAAAAAGGTACAAATAGTAACAGTAATAGTAATAGTAACAGTAATAGTAAGAAATGTTCATCAGAACATATTTTCAAAGGCAAATACAGTTCAAGATATTTGTTTTGATAAAAAAATCTTTCAGTGAGAAGTACAGACTCTGCCTAAGAGAGAATGGGAGGAAATGGGACAGTCAAATGCTGCAGTTTCTGGAAGTCAGAAGTCACTAGGGTACCATACCCACTTGTAAAATAAAGACACTTTAGCTGAATTAGACTTTGATATAGAGAATGAATTATTTTTTAAAGCCAGCCCTCTCTTTTAATCGTCCAGTTAGTAGTTCTTGAAGGGGAAATATAATTGTAATATTCCCATTTAGGAGCTGTTTATACTGTTTTACTTTCTGTTAGACTGAAGAATTTTAAACCTAAGTAGCTAACTTATTAACGAGTTGGCTAATCATTAATAAGAAAAAACCACTTTTGTTTGATAGCTGTGATTTTAAATCATGAGTACTCAGACATACAGATCCATCATTTTTACAGACAGCTTGTAAATTATTTTACTGCAGTTTTGACACAATATTCTAGCTGCAATGTCTTCATCATCTTCCATTTATCCTGGTGTTTTGCTTTGGCACAGGAAAGGAGGAAAGAAGAAGGAGGAAGGGGCTAGGGAGAAAAAAGGTATTTCAAAGACTTGTTTTACTTCTCATTATCCTCTTCTGACTCTATTAATAATAAATTTACTTTATACCTTTAAATTTGAACCTGTTTTGCCCTTAGAATATTTCTTTCTCCCAGTCCTTATCTCAGCTGATGAACACTTTATTCATTTTTTCCCTCTCCTCTGCCCAATTGTAATGAAAGAGGGTAAGTGAATGACTTTTGTGAGGGTCTAGCGTTTGGCGTTTGTCAAACCACGACACTTGGCATTTAATTTTCAGGAGAATTTTTATTGGTTTATGAAATATATTTAAAATTTGACCCAGTTTACCATGTGTCAGTGTGTTATTCACACTTTAAATCTTGTTGTGAACTGGTTAAATTATTTTTTTTCCCACAGGGAAAAGGATTTTATACAGTTGAAACACATTCTTTGTTAGTAGAGGGTCGACTTTCTTTTTAATGGTCTAGTATTTTTGGTCAGATTATTAGTTGTCCCTGGATGAGGAAAAGACCATTTGAATGGCTGTTCCTTTTAATCCAAATAATCCTGGTCTCTGAAGAGATTAACATAAACACATATAGTTGGTTCCTTTTGGGTCTGCTTCAGTGGTTTGGCTAGTTAAGACTGTATGCCATCTCTGATTTAAAAAGAGCAAACCTAAAAACAAACTAAAACTCTGTGGAAGCAATGGCTAATTAAAACCATTACTACTGACTGAGAAAGCAGCACTAAGTGGGTCAAAAGTGGATTGTTTATTGTTCACAGCACAGACTGGGTCAGAAAAGAATTATTGCTCACATGAGATAATTCAAGTATCTGTTTGCAATCCTAGGCAAGTTGATGCAGTATTGATGTTCTTCCACAGACCCAGCAAACTTTTAAGCTGGGTAATTTGCTTGAGGAACAAATTTTGAGTGAAATAGGCATAAATTAAAATTGTAGATGGGAACTGCTCATTTATGAGATACAGCAAATGGATGTCATATGGTAATTGACTAGGCTTATGCTGCTAAAATGTGAAATTAATCTGATTCATAGCCACAGTAAACACTGATGGAAGAAACAATCAAAAGAGGATGGTTATTAAAATTTTTTAAAAATTAAAATTGTTGCCCCATGGACAAAGAACCTTGTGTGCAAATGCTATATAGCTAATTCATATACCTCTTTCATTCTATGTGCCCAGCTTCTTAATTTGGCCTCTCCTAGACAGAGAAACTTCCTTTTGCACCTAACTTTTCTCAATACTAATGAAGCTCAAAGTATAATACTTTTTTCCTTGAGGTACTGATTTGTTGCCTAATGTGTCACTGTAGAAGTTTCAACACTTAGGGAAAATTAATTCTTTCAAAACTGCTGCAGTGGTGTGTATGCATAATGTCATATCTCTGTACACATAATACTGCTGCCTTCAATTTTCCCTGTTTCCTGCCACTCTTTGTACTTCAAGTGGTGCCTTGCTTAAAATGCAACTCCCAAGTGCTCCATCACATCAGTCAGAATCTTACAGTCTTCAGTGGCTCATTCTGTCCGAATATTGGTCTATGGTCCTGCCTCACATCTTGATTACTTACCAATTGTTTAGTTAATATACAACAAATCTTGTAGGGTTTAGACCAGGATAGAATACAAATGCATATAAGACATCTGAATGTACAGAAAATGAAAAACTTCAGGTACTTGACATCTATTAGCTTTCAAAAACAGACTTTATAAACTCCAGACTATGTACCCCCAGAACAATAGGGAGAATAAGGTATAACTTAAGCATGGTTGGAGTTTTCACCAAAAGAAATCATATTCTGCACAAGTTCATGCATTATTTTAGTGTGAAACATACTTTGTCAAACATTTTGTTTGGAAGATTTCTTCCACTACTAAAAAATATGACAATAACTGGAACATGTATTTAAATATATCAATATTTTAGCTAGCTCTCCTGTAAAAAAACCCCAATCCCAAACAGAATATGCAGGGGATTCAGCCCTTGAACAGACCAAAGACTGATAAAAAAGAGACAGTTTCCAAGTGTGAGCTATTGATCATAAGATGTATTTTCATTTACTTAAGGCAACCCAAAAAATCCATTGCTAGGAGTAAAATGCTTTGGTGCTCTATCATTATTATCCCAAGATAGTTAACTATAAGATAGCTTGGTTTTCACATTAAATGTCAAAAGTCATTTGATGCTGAAAATCTGCCTATTGCAGAAAGCAAATAACTCTCGATGGCATGTTTTCCATTTGCAATTCTAGGACTAATAATGTATCACAATTGCTTTCCTGGCAAAAATCAAACCAATAAATGTATTTTGTTTTTAACAACATCCACAAAACAACAACAGTTATATTATGTTAATTTGGTAAATACATTAGAAATATTGAAGAAAAAGACTGCATAAATATTTAAATCCTGGTTAGAATATTTTTGAAATCTAGGCAGCTCACTCTGCAGCGCCTTGATGAAGTGCTGGGAAATAGAGTTTCTCAAGGGTCATTATGATAAATAATAAGTTCACTTTCAAACCCTTGAGTTCCAAAGCACACTTCACATGGGTGAAATGCTAGGAAGCCCACAAATACAGAGTATTCTCTTCCTATATTCTGAGTTCAGCTCCCTGCTCCATTTTGGCTTGGCGGAGTTGTCAGAGCTTGAAAAATGTGTTCTGCTCTGAGACATCTTGGGGGCTTGACAGGGGGGTGGGTCAGGCGTGGGTATGGTTGTGCCCTGCCCCAAATATCCCCCAGTCCCAGAGTGTCTGTCAATCAGAACACACTAGAAGCACACCCACTGTTGCCTAACCAAGTCCTTGAGTGGCCAGGTGAGCAGAAATCCCACCAGGGAGGAAGGCCCAGGATGGGCCAAAAAGGTTTCAGAAGGGTCTCCATCCACAAGGCAAGCATGTTGTCCTTTAACCCTGCCCTCATCTTGGAGTTTTATATCATTGGAACCCAGGAGTTGGTAGCTATCTCTGTTTTTCTATCTCCTTCCTTTCCACAAGTCTTTCTGTTTTTCTTCCTTTCTTCTTCTTCTTCTTAGTCTCTCCCCACAGACTGCAACATCAAATGAGTTTAAAGATTTTCTATGTCCAGCAGGCTAAGTCTATGCTCTGATAAGTGATGTTATGTTGCATGTACTCTTTTGCCAATGTTCCTTAATTTTCTAAACTTGGCCAGTAAAGTTGGTGGGTTTTTTACCTCTTGAGAATATCTCATTGGTATTTTCTCCTTTGCATCTACCCAGAGCAAAAGAATCTTGGTTTCACCCTGGAATGTAGTGCCTGGGGTGAAATAGGAGTTACCCAGAGCAAAAGAATCTTGGTTTCACCCTGGAATTTAGTGCCTGGGGTGAAATAGGAGTTGCCCTCTGAATACACAATGGGGTACTGCAAAAGGTGTTCATAACTTTGAAAGTAAAGAGGTTTGTTTAAAGGCATTGAGCACTGAAGAGAGGAAAGTTTGAATTCAGCCCTCAGCTTCTAATTTCAAGTCAATTCCTCTGCCAAGGGAATGAGAGATGTGGATCATGTAGAAACTAGTCTCTGTTTTTCCATCACTTCCTAAAGGTAAGTCAAGTGATAAAAAACTGAGATCTATTTTCCAATAACAGCTTCCTTTCTGATAAATCCCTAAGTGTGACATCAACTACTGAATGATGTCCAAAGAACTGAGGAGTGGTTTAAATAAGGCCACCGTGATCTCCTATCTCATAAGTCTAGTATGAAACAGAAGCTGGTCTCCTCTACAGTGTTGTGGAGGCATCTATTGATGGCTCTTTTTGGACAGGAGATTGTCACTTGCAGAGTACCCTCATATCACTTTAGCACTGTAGCTCAGTTGTCAGGTTTGAGTATGGATATTGCTTAGCTTGGATAGATTATGTTCTTAAAGTTTACAGAAAATTTAAAGAACACCCTGCTGTAGTGTTGAATTGGTAGGATTTCACTTGGGCTGGAAAGGAAGGTCATTTATGTGAATCCCTAAAACATCTGCTAGCACTAAATATCACTTAGGGATATAATTAGCTGAAAAGATCTGGTTAAGTAACAACAGCCAACAATCAAAACTCAAAAAAACACACCCCCAAACCCACCAAAAAACTCCACATAAAACTTTTTTTTAAAACTGATTAAATAAATGAGAACCTATATCAATATTAATTCATTCTACTAAGAGACAGAGATGGCTGACAGGGCCTTTGTGTTTCCTTTCAGATATTTTTCTAAAAATTGTGTGTAGCAGCTGCTCTTTATTTGTGTGGAGTGACTATATACAATCAGTAGCAACTCAGCTCTGTCGGTTGAAGAGGATGATGGAAATGAAAGCTATAATCTCTTTTTAAAAGTCTTGATATTAGTAAAAGAAAGATAATAAACTACAGCAAACTTGTGTAGTAAAGAACAACTGTTAGATACCACTTCAGTGCTGTCTATTCCAGGCACTGCTACACCTTCTGACTCTGCCTTCAAACACAGTCAAAATATTTGCTCACACTGACAAATAATGTGAAGTTTGAAGTTTGAAGAAATAATTCAGCACATTTGCAGGAATTTCTGCACATCAAACATTTTTTACATTTCTACCACATTCTCTCCCTACATCCACAAGTGCCCTCCCTTTTAGTGTAATGCAAATTTACTAGAATCTTATGTCAATTATAGTTCATCTGCACAACTCTGAAATGAATAAACATTCTCCTTGTTCCATCTTTTTTTTTTTGACCCCTCATAGTCCTGGGAGTGTGTTGGGTGATGATCATACAAGACTAGAGTCTCTTAGGAGCGTAAGCAATGAGCAGTTGGAAAGCTCTGGTGGTTTTTATCCCTGTTTATTGACCAATTTTCTGGCCAAACCAAATAGACCAAGTGAACTGTTCTTTTTTTCTTTATCTATCAGTTAATTTCCAGAGATGTACAAACATAACTCTGATGATATGTAACTTAGATGAGTATTAGGTTCTGCATGTGTTTGGAAGGTAGGTTTGTATTCCAGACTTAGACAAAAAATGATTTCATGTTAAGAATACAGAGCAGTGGTGCTGTAAAATCTATGAAGACACAAAAGAGTGCTTATTACCTTTTGAGATAGGATGCTCAGGTTCCAAACTTTGAAATTTGAAGGACTTTGTGATTTCTCAAGGAGATCTCAGCCTGATCTAGACTGAACGGTTGAGAATATGAGTAATTGGCTGTCTGTGGCTTGAAGGACAGAATCAGCAGAAGGAGCATAATTTAAAACATAAATACTTTACAAAGAAACTGGCTGAAATGAGCCAGTAAACTTTCCATTATGATGTTTTCTTATGGCAAAGACACATTCATGAACAAGAAAGCAATATGTGAGCAGGGAGAAAAGAAAATCAGAATTTTGTGTTGCAAATCGCTCTGTTGCACAGGTGCCTGGTGCTTTTAATATAATGAAAATACCTGGTCAATTAAAGAAACACAGGCAGATACAGAAATAATTCAGACCTTCCTATTTTCTTTTACTACCTTCAAGGTAGTAAAGCTCAAGGTACAATATCCCTGGTTTGTGCTGAAATTCTATGTCAAACTCTAACAGGTAGCACACATATTTGGAAACTTTCTGCCAATTTGTTGTGTGTACTTGCATGGGCAGAGTTGGTGGTTTTGTCAGTATGAGCAAATCACTTGGAGATCTCAGGCAGCTGATATTGAGATATCTTCTGGTTTATCATGAAGGAGGAAAAAAAAGTTCAAATTAAAGAAGTTTCATTTCAATTGTTTTTGGAGAACTGTACTATAAAGGACATTTGTGATATATTAATGCTTTGCTGGTATCGGTCTTTTCCTGAAACAAACTGTTACATTGAGAAGAAAGAAAATGGAATGTGCAGTATAGAAACCAGAAGTGAAGACCATTTGAAGCTAAAGGTTTTTTGCTAAGGAACTAAACAAAAACCCAAGCACAAAGTGAAACCTTTGGTAGATGAAACAGTCAAATCCCCTAAGTTTTGGCATTACAGGAAGAAAGGAAAAATGAGAGCAGAATCTGTGTACTCAGTCCACACAAAACAAGGGGCACTTATGAGTTACTGCTGTGATGTGGTTTGAGCATGAAACTCAGAAATGTATAATAAAGTTCATTTACCTGAATTTCTCTGTGCAGTGCATCCAAGAGGTTTTTGAGTATGTATGTCAGAAACATTTGTGTAGTCCTCTTTGACACAGCTGAAATCCTGCTAGACTCTTACTGTCTGATGACAGAACTTCAATGTACAGTTCAGAAAAAAAATCAGGTATCTCCCCTCTCATTAATCTCTCTAGAGGATTTTATAAACTATTCATTTTGCCATATTCTGTTAATAACTAGATGCTTTTTTTGTTCAGTAGCACCTATATAAAGTAAGCCAGGAAAAAACAACTACTATTTCCAGGTTAACAGGTGTTAATGTTTTCACCCAATTTTGTTTCTGGTTCCTGCTCTACTGAACACCCACTGAAGTCAGCAAGTATCCCTAAGTAAAAAAAAACCAAATAATAACTAATTAAATGCCTCAAGTTTTGTTTCAGGGCAAGGAAATTACTACTGGATTGCTGGTCAACCAAGCTTTTCTAGAGAGAGCAAATATTAAGATTTCCATATATAAAAAACTCATTGTGTAGAATTCAAAATAAGTTCAAAGACATCCATCTATGATCCATTGCAACTCTCATGAGAAATACAGGTAAATATTTTTTTTAATAATATTTTTTATTTCTATAATGGTTGTGCTTTTAGGGGGACAAAAAGGTCATCAAGCACTGATTCATGTATGAATGAATACATTATCATATAACTAACCTAACGAAAAATATTGTTTTGCTTTTTTTGAGAAGGGGTTAAAATGAAAAATGAAGTCTCACCTGAGACTGTATTGTCTAAATCACTACCATTTTGGCAGGTGTAGTCTGAAGGAATGAGCTTTATATTCCATGGTTCCAGTTAGCAGCAGTTTGCATCTTGCCACTTACTGTGTTATGGATGCTTTGAATTTGAATGTTTTGAAAAAAAAAGTGAATTTTCTTTCCCTTTTGCAGAGTCCCAAAATGAATGTGCCAGGAGTGTGGTGGAAGAGAAATTAGGAGAATGAAAGTATGTTCTGCTTGTCTCTAATGCTTCCAGGACCTCTGATAGATTGATTGATTAATACTTTTAGTTAACAGGAGTTCTAGACTAAATGGGAGTGATTAATTATAAGCTAGTGATCAACAGAGGGTTGCAAAGACCTCCTTGCAGTTGTGCCAATACAGTCACTCAGAATTAAGATTTATGTGGTTGCATGCAATGGATGTGCAATGGAA
Organism: Chloebia gouldiae; assembly: GCA_003676055.1. Classification (NCBI taxonomy): domain Eukaryota; kingdom Metazoa; phylum Chordata; class Aves; order Passeriformes; family Passeridae; genus Chloebia; species Chloebia gouldiae. The sequence goes on along the minus strand of QUSF01000048.1, from coordinate 2,874,373 downwards.
TGTAGATATTTGTTGCTTTTATTATACTATCTACAGATAGGCTATTCTGTGATTTCTAGTTGTACTAATTACCTATTGAGTTCTGATGTTAAACAAGGTTTTGTTTTGGTACTTTTGGAAAGTTAAGTATGGTAATGAGACATGGAAAGTATCTAATGAGGGGTTCAACATTTAAGGCTTTCATCTAGTTTTGAGAAATAAGGTGATGATGGTGATTATAGTTAAAACTATTTATCATCTTCACATCAAGGTGTTTCTTGGGTAACATGGAAATTAAGTAGCATTCAATGTCAATTTAGATCTGGCTCTAATGATAGACTACAACAGATTAAAGCAGTTTTGTTTCATCTTGTTTTCAGCAGGGTTGTATCACATTATCTGTTGTGATGCAATTTCAATCCCCCCAAGTGCTCCTTGATGCTTTTTCTTCTGGGTTCAATAGTTAGCATGGAGAATCTAGCATAGGGAGGAATCTTATCAGGACTTCACCAACAAATTCAATCTAAAATAAATGGACGTTCAATGCATCAATCAATTTCTGAATATTCCAATACTTGCCAGAGCTGGGGAGGAAAAAATGTTAGCCTAATATTTAAATATTTTGAAAAGAAGGATGTCTGTAGGATACCAGATAGCTAGCTCTTGGGGGTTGTTTTTTCTTTTTTTTTTTTTTTTTTTAATTTTTAATTGATGGAGAAATGGAAAGACAGGGTCAATGCCTGTAGAGATGTCTACAGCTACTCACAAATCTTATCTCTAATTGGAGTGCTACAGTTCCAACAAATTGTTTTGCCTGTAGGCAAATTTTCACTTTTCAAAGATTGTCAGCATGCCTAAAGATTTAACTTGAGGTGAAACTCAGACTGGTTATATTTATGTTTTAACCTGAACATGTCAATATGAGTCTGGGGATCAATATCTGCAGTTCCACCTTCTTTACTCAGTATTTTATCCATTTTACTTACATGTGAATATGACAGAGTGTAAATCAATGTACTGTATCTGTTTGCTGGTTGCCAGCTACTTCTGCAGCTCCTCATTTTCCACTCATAGCTAGACCTTGGCTCACCAAGTTCTTGTAACACAGACACTGGAATAGCAGCTAGAGTTCTGACTGTAACAGAAAATATCCCACACACACTCATTGCCCTAGGCTTTATGTGTGTCTCCCTGGAGTAAATATATAATCCATAAGCTTATAAACTCTGCTATTTTTTTTTTTTCATATTTGATGAAACAGAAGCAGGATCATGTTATTTTGTTCAGTAACAGGCACAGAACATGACAAACCAGAGACAGCAGTGTGGCAGAATCACAGGAGATACTGTGAAATCTCCACTGGCATCTTTCATCTACTGAGATCTGTGTTCCTGAGGTCACACAACTCATATTTTCCCTGAACCTTATTAGACTGCTCCAGCAGGACCATGCCTATGCTAATGAGACCTTTGAAATTCTTTCCATGCTTTTGTTATTTTGACTTTCTAACACATATCAGAATGACCAAAGTTCTACTTTATTATTTTACTACCTCTTAGCAGCAGTAGCCTGGGTGGTAGTTTAGTGTGAGTGGAATAAAAATTCAGTGTACTGCTAATAACTTAATACAAAGGCCTCTCTTTTTCTTGGCCCTTTTTTGTTTTGTTTTATTTGGTTTTGTTTTGATTTGATTTTTTTTTCTTTTTTTTTTTTTTTTTGACAGGAGTAATCTCTATTTCATCTCTGCTACAAGCAGTGCTTTTTGGACAATTTATAACTGCAGCTACCTGGAGAAAGCCTAAAGGAGATGTGATAAAACCAGACTATACAGCAAAACATATTCTATAAAATCGCAACATGCACAAAGAAATAATTTGAAGCAAGAGGGGGAAATGTCAAATAGGATGTCTGAAAATCAGTTTGGCCTAAAATTCAAGGCATTATGTTTATGTGGCATTTGACAGTCTTCCATTTATCCTTGGAGGGAAGGCACACATCAATCATACCTGCATGTCAGCTACTGTCAGCAGTGCCAAAATTCTTCACTGGACTTCCTCACCTGGCACAACTTAATTTAGAATATATTCATGTAAGAACTCTTGCTGTGATTTTTCCTTATAGGCACACAAAAATTATTTCACTTAAAATAAATGCTATGAAACTAAATAATGTCTCATAAGTTGCTATTGATCCAAGCTTGCCTCTATTCAAATGTTGCTGCTTGTTAGGATTACTTTTCTTTCTGTGATTAGAACACTTTGAAAGGTTCTAAAGATAGAAGAGTCTTCTAAAGATGAACTTAAGTGCTTACATGCTCTGAAACAAGTATATTGAAAGCACCTCTCACAGGTCTTAGAGGTCTTAGATCTTAGAGGTCTTTTCCAGCCTAGATGATTCTATGATTCTAAGTATGTCTGGAATGCTTTGATTAAAAATATAAGTTTCCCTCATGTCTAAATGAAAGATTGCTTCTCACTTCTCACGTATGCAATATTTAATCCCCTTACTCCCCAGCAGATATCTATTACTTACTATTAGTTGATAAGAAATTTGACATACTTCTAAAGCTGTTGTCATGTGACTTGGCCTTACATTTCTTCTGAACTTAGTAAGAAGATTTCTTTCTGCTTGGGCCAGATTTTGTAGGCTTTATTCCATTTGATATTCTCTTTTAAGCACAAACTGGTGTTTTCATGGGGCCCTGGCTTTAAAGGGGAGCACAGGACAATACTGAACTATGGAAGATACAGAAGCATCTAGTTTATGGTGTCTATGATGTTAAAGGTGCATTATAATGAATGCTTACTCATTTTCAGCTTTTCCCTTTTCATAGTCAGGCTTGGAGGAGACTTGACAAATAAAACTATAACAGTTGTTTTAAATTGCTTTAGCCACATCGCTACTGCCTGTTGAGCCTTCACATGCTTTATCTGAGTGCTTTTAAAAAAATGCATAGTCAGTTGTAACAAAAAAATATGATGCTGGAATTGATGTTCCCTCTGATGTTTTGTAGAGGGTATAATACAAATGTTTTCAAAACCCTCTAAACCTATTGAAACTCCAAGGGGTAATCCTGTTCAAACTCAACCATCAGAGCTTGGGCAGCTATCTAAAAAAGTTTTGCAACTTTTGTTCTTCGAAAGATAGAGTGTTTAGTCATTTATTTTTTGGTATTTTTTTGGCAGGACCTAAAGTCTCCTTCCTTTATTTAACAGTGTTCCACCACATTCTTCTGGAGTTAGCATGCTTCCTGTAGCATTCCATCATTGTGTCAAGGTGGTGCTTCACAATATTTTTCACATTTTCTGCCTCATATATCAAACTGTAGTAGTTATCCATAAGGCATAGCTGTCATTCTGTAAAATTTTTAGTAATGCTTTCATTTTTATCTGACAGCAAGAAATACCTAAAGTAATAAAAAAATCATTTCTACTTAATATATGCTTTGGTACTCATTCTGTTCCTGTCAGTGTCTATACGTTATAGTAGGTGAGATTTATACATCCCCTTACATGGCATTTTGGGAGAGCCATGCACAGAACCCGAGACTGTGAAATTATTCCTCCTATCAGGATTAAAAAAATATATATTATTCCAACTCGAAAAAAATCCATGGAATGTATTAGATATGCTCTATTTGAACACAAATCAACACTTCATTTCTGTTCTCTGCATGCTCTTTTTTTTTCTGTGCAGATTTTTACATTCTCCTATGTCTACAGTTCTGAAGATTGTTAAGTTTTGCAGTATATTTGCAGAGAATTATTTCAGGAGAGGACACAATGACAAATCATCTGCACTTTATTTACTATTCAGTTGAATTGTATCATTTGTTTGCAAATTCAGTTCTCTAAGTAATTAAAATAATCCTGAAGAGAATATAAAATAAATCTGCCATATTTTAAAGTAATAATTTGCATTAAAATCAATATATACTGTCATATTATATAGTTGAAAAAAATCTGAAATCAGATTTCAGAAAAAATTCTGAAATCTGAATATCAAAGCTTTTTACATGTTTTACCTAATCTGGAGATTTTAACTCAATGTTCAGTGTTACTTCTATGCAGCAAATACCTTTCTGTGATCACTAAAATGTCATGTTTTCAAGGTCATCTCTTTGATACTTCACTTGATTCTTCATGAGGTGCAGGTTAACTTCAAAGAATACAAAAGATGTACATCTCCATTGGGCATTTGTTAAAGCATGTCTGAAATATGAGAAGTATGACTAAACCAGAATTATTCAGTTTTGTGTGATCATTAATAGAAGTCTAATAGTACTGTACAATAATTCCATCTGTTTCCTAGACACTCCCACATTGACTCCTCCATGTTATTGACTCCCTCATATTGTCACAGATTGATGAAAAAGGCTTTGGAAAAGTTAATGCAAATATTGGCAGGTTATTTCAGTGCTGCCTGGTCTGTAAAAGCACAGAGATTTACAAAGATTTAAATTCCTTGTTGTATGGAGGCACTCTGCCCAGTATTAGCAATTCAAATAAGGAGCTGTGCATTATACCAGAGAGCAGGAACTGTCAGGGTTTCAAAGTTAATTAGACTAAACAGACAACTAATTACATCTTATTAAAATGTAAAGGACCTGTGACAAATTGCACTAATTGCATGTTCTTATATATCTGAAGAGGTCAAGCTACTTAAAAAGCCTGTTGTTAATGGAAGACAAATGTAGTTTTATATGCTCGATAGGAATATTATAAACTGCATTATTTATGACTCTGGTAGGAACACTTAATAATTTTAAGTTTTAAATCAAACTGTTCATTAAGCTAGGGAGTCATCACACAGTCCTGAAAATAGTCTGTAAAAACCTGCTGCCCATGTAATATTAATTTGAAGGTCTGTTGTTCCCCCACCCTGGCAATACAGAGATGCTGCTATTTTAAAGTATGTAAACCCTAAGGGAGTTAGAGCTCTTTGAAGTTTTCCCCTACTGTCCCAATCAAATAGCACAAAAACATTTTGTCATATTAATATTTTCAAGAACCGTGTAAAAATCAAGCGCTCTCAGGTCTAAATGTTTGCAACTCTATGTGATAATTACCAGTAAAATGAAGAATGAAATAGTGGTTAATAGGACAAACAATGCAGAAGAAAGGTGAGGAAATCCCCTAAAATCTTTGTAGGTGTTGCTGTTAAATATCGAGCCATTATTGCATTACTGACTAGATGCACTAATATTTAAATACTGGTTATCTTCAGTTTAAATGCTTTACAGTAAGAGTGAAAGCTGAAGTACTTATGATCTGCAAATGAACCAAGCCAAGACAATGCAAGAGTGAAGATTTTCTATAATGGAACAAAAGGGAGATGCCATTTCAAATCACAGTTAACACAGGAGGATACAAAATCACATTTAGAAGGCCTTTGTCACAGGTTTGGGAGTACATAATTTCTTAGACTGCTCTTAGGATAAAAATCAGTGCTATGAAATACATCTGGAGTGAAAGCCAAGGACATCGCAGTGATGTTAAATTTATAATGCTTGCATTGGGAGGTAACCATATTTGCTAAGACAGACATACAAAGTCACAAACTTTCCTAGACACTTCCATAGCAGACAACATGGAGGACAGTTTTAGGAATTTTGTGGTACTATAAAAGCATTACAGATAACAGTCTGCAGGAGTAGCTTGAATTTCAGATATTGTGAAGAACAGTAATGTCCATGATCCTCTGAGTTTTTAGGGGGAAAGATGGCATGGCTGAGTATATATTACATTTTTAGCATACATTACATTTTTAGCATACATTACACTTTTCTTTGATCTTAACAGTTATTACATTTCAAGTTTATTATTATTGAATTCTTGAACATTTCTCCCCTGATAAATTAATGTCTAGATCAATAATTATTCTTGCTGATGCTGGTAATTTTTAAGAGTCCCAGAAATCATAGTGCCTAAGTGCTTCCACATTAGTTAAAAATCATTAGTTTGGGATTTTTTTTCTGATAGCAAAAGCATGTAGTTCTTGTTGAAATACACTGTTTTGGCTGAATAGATGCAAGTTTCAAATCTGAGTAAACTCTAGAACATAATCTTTAGTAGGAGAGATTTATTTTTATATGGAATCCTTCATACTTACTGGGAAAAAAAATAAACCCCACAAAGCCAAAGAAACAAGACAGAACTTTGAGTGTGAAAAATATGGAGATTTAGATTCCATTTCTAATAAAAAATATTCTTCATTGCAAGCATACAAAATGGTAAAACAAAGCATTTTTGTTTTCCTCTGGGTTTAAAGGAAAGGAATACAGAATCAACAAGACTGGAAAAAGCCTCAGAGATCATCCAAACTATGATCAAACACCATCTTGTCAAATAAGCCATGGCGCTAAATGCCACATCCAGTCTTTCCTTAAACACCTCCAGGGACAGTGACTCCACCATCTCCATGGGCAGATCATTCTAATGCCCAATAACCCATTCTGGCAAGAACTTCCTAATGTCGAAGCTAAACCTCCCCTAGTGCAGTTTAAGTCTGTGTCCTCTTGTCCTGTCACTGGTTGCCTGGGAGAAGGGACTGACCCCCACCTGGCTACAACCCTCGTTTCAGGGAGCTGTGGAGAGTGATAAGGTCTCCCCTGAGCCTCCAGGCTGGAAACCCACAGCTCCTTCAGCTGTTCCTTACAGGAGTTGGGTTCCAGACCCCTCAACAGCCTCGCTGCCCTCCTCTGGATGCGCTCAAGAATCTCAAATTCCTTCCTAAACTGGGCAGAGCACTCAAGGTGTGCCCTCACCAGTGCTGAGTAGAGGGGAGAATGAGCTCCCTGCTCCTGCTGGCCACCCTGTTCCTGATCCAGGCCAGGAGCCTCTGGCCTTCTTGGCCAGCAGGGCACACCAGGGCTGGCTCATGTTCAGCCAGCAGCGACCAGCACCCCCAGGGCCCTTTCTGGGCACTGCCCAGCCCCTCTGTCCCCAGCCTGCAGCACTGCAGGGGTTGTTGTGGCCAGGTTCAGGACCCAGCACTTGGACTTATTAAGCCTCATGATGTTTGATTGGGCTCATCCAGCCTGTCCAGGTCCCTCTGCAGAGCCTTCTGACACTCGCTTCCAGCTCGATGTCATCTGCAAGTTTGCTAATGGTAGAGTCGGTTTCTTAGGACCCAGCAAAGTAGCTTAGCCACCATGGGTTATACTTTCTATCTCATTCTTCTGCATCTGTCCTAGTTTCCATGGAATTCATTTGTTATTTAGTAGGACAACTGAAATCCTTGTGCTGTAGTATTCCAGGCATTATTGCCAAATAAAAAAGTGTTGGATTTGGTTGATTTTGGTGTGGGGGGTGTGTTTGGTGGGTTTTTTTTGTTGTTTTGTTTGGGGTTTTTTTTTTTTTAGGTTTGGTTGGTTTTTTTTAATTTGTATAAAATCTACATACCTGGTAAACATATGAAGAATATCCTGTGAAATTTCTTTGGTCAACTGAGTCCTGCTGAATTGTACAAGGTAGATACAGGGCATGTTTAGTACAGGATAACTGAAACAGCTAATATATGATTTGACTGCAACACAACTGAGAACTTGCCTTTTGCTATGGTATTTCACTTGTTGTGTGCTGTGCATGAGCTATTATAGCTATTATACATAATAAGTCAGTGCATTATATCAATTAGAATGTTAAAAATCTTGATTACAACTCTTCCCTGAAGTTGATGAGAATCTTCTACTTTACAAGGCAGTTGCACTTTTAAGCCCATTCTATTTTGGCAGTTTTGATTAGATAACCTTGAATTTAAAAAAATATATATTTTGGATTCAATAGATATTTCTTGCTAACTTGATAGGCTGTAGTGTTGCTGGAATGAAATTTGTGTAATGTTTCTAAAAGTTACTACTGGTTTGTGTTTTCCCTGGCTGTGCACCACGGGTCATGATTTTGCAATATACTTTTCTTCATTAAAGGGAGAGGCTGAAATCATATTTCTGATTAGCTGAAATGGGTAAAAGTAATATCCTAATTTCATTTAAGGAATGAATCTATAGATATGTTTCCTAATGTCTTGGCTGCGTCAGAAAATAAATTACATTTAATAATGGTGAATACAGTTATATAAAATGTAGAAGAATGAGAGAGTACAAATGATTTAATACAAGTGGATATATTTTGCTTACTGATAGAATAATTTAGGTGCTTTGAACCATGCCCCTAAGTAATCCTTAACCTATCAATATAGGGTTGAGCAATACTTTGCTTGAGCAAGATAATTAAATATAAGATGAAATGTGTCATTTTATAGCCTCTTGACTTAAAATAAGAATATTCAAATATATAAATAGAAGATTTTCTTAGGTGTTCTTCTGAAAGTAAAAAGCTGATACAGTTTGGCACTCTCCTTATTTTCTAAACCTCATAATTGGTTTATCCAGTATATTGCTACGCTAGTAAAAATGTTCAGTCCCCTTACAGTGCTATGTCATACCTCTCCTTGTTATGAGAAGTGCTTCAGAAAAAAAAAAAAATCACTTCTTTCTCATATCTATCCCCTAGGGCTGTAGTTTAATTGGCCTATGAGCAACCTTACACTCCAGAATGTCTGACAAATCTTGCAGCTACACGGTGGTGACTGAACCAGATACTGTAAGATCCTTTTTTGCCATCAACAGTACTGGAGCTACATCCCTTGATGTTCCTGATTTTTCACATAACTATCACCTTAGCTGGCCTTTGGCACTTAGTGATGGAACTGAGCTTACATTTGCTTCTAGTTAATGAGCTATCTTGGAGTGTTGTTAATTACTCTAATTTTAACCACATGTGAAAGCCATGCAGACTCTGTTTTAATATAAATTTGTGATAAAATTAATTTTCTATGAGACTGTCTCCCCTTAACTGACTTGTACAGTAGCAAAAAGATATTAGCTACCTCAGAAACAATTAGGTTATGCAGGCATAATATTAATACAATACTGGTAGGAGCACCTTTTATCATTTTCCCAAAAGAGGGACTGCAACAGAAATCTAAATGTGAAATATTGGTATTCCCTGCACAGAAAATGTGTATACAAATGACACCTGAGTAGATTGAAACAAGTCGTTGGTGGAATGAAATCTTCTTCTGGGATGATTAGGTTATACTCCCCAGTATGTAGGGCTTACAGATAGCTGCCAAAGTAAATCCATGTAGAGAGGAAGGAGGAAATTGCTGCTTCTGAATGGCAGCCTCTGGCTGTGCTCCCCAGAGAAGATGTCAGGACCAGAGATGATGAGTTTCAGGGTCTGACAAGGAAAATAAATTGATCCAAAATAAACCAAACCTGGTGAACCCCTGGGTGTTGTGCATGATGTGTGTGTCTGACAGGATTTCTGTGTGTACCTCTTGCATCCAGGGAGGGAGACAAAGGACTGGCTGAGACTGTTACAGCATTACAACAGGTTATGGTGTTATAGCTGATTATTTTTACTTTAATCTGACTTCTTTAGATTAGATTGGAGATCAGAGGGAGCAAGCAATTTACTGATATTACTAGACATGCATTTTTAAAATATAGGCAGACATAAAACTTCCATGATCTGTGTGACATCTCTAGTAATTCTGTCACTGCAAAAGTAATCCTGAGTGTGATGGCAACATACCAGTCTCAATATAATACTTGTGGTAACTGATTATATCAGGCAAATGAAAGCATTATACATAAAGTGGAAATGCATGCTGCATGCATGTGATCTGCATGCAGTTTTGCTATACAATTTACTGCAAAGGGGAATAGAGTTACACATAAAGTCAACCTTTTCCTTCTAGATGTTTTCACAAAAAAAAATAAATTCTTATGGACAGACAGGACGAGATACTTATGTTTCTTGCAAATCAGCTTGCAGCCAGATGGATCAATTTACTGCTCCACAGATAAATGATTTTCACATAGCATGTTACAGTTCTGTTCAGAAGCTGCTGCTTTCTTCTTCACAGTATTCGGCTTCACCAGAGTATTGCAACTTTGTAATGAAATTTATAGACTTTTATAGAGTTTTTTTGTGATGGTCTCTAGAGTATCAATATTCAACTAGACAGTGAAAAGAACGGCAGATATAATTTTCTCCTATTATGTAAGTCCATAATCTGCAGAATTAATTCAGAAAGTCAGACTTATTTTGTGTTTACCTGTCTTTTCTTATTCCTGCAAATTTGAACTGTTTACTTTCTGTGCAATATCAAACACTCCCTACTTTCCTCTTGTTCCACATTAATCCCTGTTTCAAAGTCATAAATTATTTGTAAATAACATTGTTTGGTACCTGTACATTTTGTTATGGAATAGCAAATGCTAAAAATTATCACACCATTTGAAGTAACTGCATAAACACAATTTAAGGAGAAATCCTTAGAATATTGTAACAATCTGTATCTCTTAATGCTGGAGAGAAGTAGTTTTTGCTATATTTGCAGTAAATTTAAAGAAATTTATTCTCTATGGCCCTAAACCAAATGTATTTTTTAGTTTAATGTCCTTGTTTCTGCATCTGCAAAATAATCACTTGACTAATACACATGGCTTGGGAAGCTCTGTCTGGGGACTGTGACTTAAGTACCAACATGTTTATTTGTCACCATAAGGGATAAAAATTTATTTGTTTTGCACATATTCAAAGCTTAACTACATGGCAATTTAACTGTCAGACTGTTATTTGGCAAATAGAGTGAATTCAGGTATGGAGCCCTTGAGTCTTCTTTCAATTTACTTCTTTACAAAACTTTTTATTTTCATCTTGGATTCTTTTCTCTTATTCTCAGTAAACTTTTTAATGATAGTTTGCAGTTGTTTCCTTAAATCTGATAGATATCTGCAGCAGCAACATGCTGAAATTATAATTGAAATGAGGGGCTGTAATCATCCTTATCATTTGCATATGTCCCCACATTGTGATCATCAATTTATTCTGGTTTGCTATCTTAGTAAATTAAAACTGATTCATACTTTGTAAATATAATCAAAGACAACAGCTGCCCTCTTCTGTATCTTTAATAAAATGGAATCTTCACAGCAATCTTTTTCTCTGGAAAAATTACTATTTTATTTCAAGACTAAATGTCTTCTTTTTTTTGTATTAGTTTGATGAGTGGCATAAAACATTTGCATCTAGTTGCAAAATGCTGCTATTATAGAGGCATCATTAGGGGATCCACAGGATAAACTTGCATTTTGATTTCCAATACAAGCAGGAGCAAAATCTCCATTTGATACTTTAATGGTTGAACCTCTAAATTCAGCACAACAGCTTTTCAAAGGACAGTTGGAAATTCTATTCTTCCAATAAAATATTTATAATAGTTTTCAGTAGAAACATTTCAAAAGGGTCTTAGAAGTCCTACTTTGATTTTCATCTGTCTTGGCTTTTTGTCTGTCTTGGCTTTCCATAGCTAAGTAAGTAAATAATAGTTCTCACAATTTTTTAGCTGATGATATTCTGTAGGGTTTTTGGGCATAGATATTTTCTGAAAAGTTTAACTCCCATGTTTTGGAATAGCCTAGCCATTTTTGGTTAAGATTAAGCAATAAAACATTCTCTGCCCATATTCTTGAGGCACAGTGTATTAAGGCAGGAGAATCACTGGCAATATCATATGTGCCTATCTTTCAGTAGGCAATTCCATTAATTTTATGACATTATGCATAGTAAAGGAACTCTCTTTACTCAGTGTAAAGAGTTCACTTTAGCTGTAAAATGAACTCAGATTTACAGGTTGAAGTTGACAGATTGAATAAAGGACACAAGACTTCCTTTCATTTTTGTTTTCTGTTTCCTTAAGCCCTTTGCAATCTGTAGGTTTTATTATCTCTCTCTGGTTACTGCACTGCATCAAATGCTAGAAAGGTCAATAAAATCTCATAGCCGTTGAAGCTAAGTTATTGAATAGTAAATGGAATTAGTAGGATGCATGTCTTGCCTCTCATTTCATGGAATACCTCCCTTGTGGTTATTGTTTTAAACTATTGTAGCATTTCTTTTAGTTTAGAAATTTGGGCCAGTCAGTCCTGACTGCTATTTATAATGTGAAGATTGAAAACCTGATTTCTATAAGAGTGACACTTGTCTCTGAGCAAGACAAAACACATTTATTTATGTATATTTAACATTTTCAAAACAACTCCAAGCGAAATAGTCTCTCATCCAAATTATTTGTCAATGTCTCAGAAAACAGGTACTGTGCTTTTCACGGAAATGAGTGGATTTTCATCTCAGAGATGTGAAGGACAGTATTTGGTGCAGAAACAGTGACCACCCATCTAGAACATCTATTTTGGGATAGCACACCCTTCATTATCATCAGCAGGCACACAACTGCTGGCTCTAATTTTCCTGGTGTGTACTACTCTAATTGCAAGGAAGGAAAAGTGATGTTCTCTGAGTTAAGCATGATCCAAGACCTGTGAAAAGCTGGATCTATGCAAAGTTTATGAGAGGAAGAAACTGGCTCCTGCTCAGTGGGAAACAGTGGTAATTAGGAGTTGGGCACTGCTGTCTCTGAAATCAGTGCTGAGTGCTTTTCCTTGCAGAAGGAAATATGCAAGATTTTGTTTCTGTCAGGTCTTTGCACCCTGTGTGCTGTTAAATCCTGGTGGAGGATTTTCTAGCACATTAACTCGTGACTGCATGTTGAAAGCTCCCATGTGATTGCAGGAAGTGCTCTGCATAGGATTCCTTTCATATGAGAGGCGATGATGGAGAACGAATGTGATGGGGAACAGGAGTAGGAAACTTCAATGGGAAAGGCAAAGAGCAAGTTTCTTCCACATCATTTGTACAGGGAAATTTTTAAGAACTTGTCTGCTGGCTGGCTCTGAGATTTCTGAAAGTCAAGCTGAGCTGTCCACTTCTTGTTTCCCACCGACTCTTGTGGTAGCTAGCTGAGACTTGGTAGAAAGGTGGGTTGTGCACTGGACAGGTGAATGAATGAAAACAAAGATTTATTCATTAGATTTTGAAACAGTATTTTTAATCATATTGGTTTCACCATTTAGGGTGCTTTCTACCACCACTTAATGAAAAAAAACCCGAAATTGATGGTGTTGGCTGTTTGAGACTGTATTACTCTTTAAGCAGTCACTAAATAATGTATAAAACCCCATTAACACAATTTAAAACCCTTTAAATAAAAAAATATCCTCTTTTACATGCTCCCAAGTGCTGCTTCAGGTTTTTAATTGTTCTGTGAACTGCTAAAGTCTCACTTGGCAGAAGTTCTCTGATTACCTTCCATTGATAATCCTACTGTTGCCATCAGATCTAATTGATTGCGAATGGGAATGCACAGCTCTGCCATTTAAGCAAGTGTTGTACCTCTCTGTCTGGCCTTTCATAGTTTGCAAACTAGGAATAGTTTTCTATGTAAAAAATGCTCTTGGTGATGCAGAGAATAAGTAGTTAAGAAGGAAGAATAAAGTGCTCCTTCAGACTGTGGTTACTGAGGAGCTTCAAGAGCCTTTGCTGAGTCAATGAATTTTATATTGCTCAATGATGTCTGCAATATCAGATGTCTCTCACATAAAGTGGCAGCTCTCTGCTGTCAAAACCTAATAAGAACAGCCCCTCAGTAGATTCCCGACTGTCTGACTTTTGTCTTTCTTCCCTTAATATTGAAAAGTTTTGAATAATTGTCTTACAAAATTTGAATGACTTTGCAGACATAGAAGTATATGAACAAATGGATGATTCAGGGTTTAACACACTGATGATGTACTTCTTGCCCACAGGTTCAAAAATATGATACTTACCTCCATTCACAAATCTACAACATGCTTTAGCAAGAAATCTGTTCTGATTTGGAAATTAGTTGGCAGTGGTTAAACATTTTACCTATTTTTATGGCTAAGAAAAAGAGAAATAAAGGCACAGAATCAATAAAGGCTCAAAAATAAATGGCTAAAGCTAATAGCATCTGTGAAACCTCTGTCTGACCAACGTGATGATCACTTAGATGATCAAAATGTTTGAGTGAGAATGATACCTATAGTTTGCTGACCTGAACTCAGAGGGCAAACTTGGGAGAGAACTTAGGTAGAGCTGTGCATTAGAAAGTAGAAAAATAATCCTCAAGAGCCAGTGTATAACGGTATACATTGGTTAGTAAAATGGCATCAATTTTATAGGACATTGTTTTGGCTGTGGCTAGGGCAAGGTTAATTTTTGGAGTTGCCAGGAGAGGGGCATGGTCAGAGAGCAGGACTTCAGTGGCACCCTAAATTTTATCAGTTGTAGAAAGGTACTTTCCACACACTTATGGGATGCTTGGAAAAGGACTGTCTGGTTTTAGCAAACTGGAGAGTGAATTTCTGCTGTAAATGTTACCACATCTATTTTCTCTCAAGCTGTCCTAAGCTTTGCAATTGCTTTTAGCACTGTGACTACCCTTTACTGAGAGGAAAACAAAATTATATGTGTATGCACTCAAAATAGACTTGAAAGCAGACCCTGAAACTGTGATTTATGTCTCTACAAGGAAGAAAAGCTCAAAGAACTGCAGCCAACCACTTCCATTATTTTGCCAAGAAAGGTTAGGCCAGATGATCTTTGCTGTTTCCTTCAACCTGGTATTCTATGACTCATTTTATTTGGCATCCTTATCTATACCAAGATACAAACTAGGGCTATATGCCAATAAACAAACTGGTTTTTAAGCCTTTCTAGAGGCTTAAAACTTTCTTCCTCCCAGCTCCAGCAGCAGTGCTGGATAAACCTTTGGGAAGCTGGTGCATAAAACTAAGAAAAGGAGCTCTGAATAACACTCAAGATCACTCAGGCTTTTGTTAGTACTTATGTAGCTAATCTTTGCAAAATCACTTGGCTGAAGTGTGGCTCATTTATAGTTTTTACCTCTCTTTTTAGCTCTACCTGAAAAAAGAGAATTTCAACTGACAGACCAATCTTTCTTTTTAATGACATGAAATATAGGGAGAAGTGGAATTACGGCTTCCATAAATCATGGCTGATTATTCCAAAGCTGTTTTTGAAGTCTAGGTCTTCAGTGGTACATTATCAGAAAACTGCAATGCTAAGCTCTCAGATGCATGGTATTATCTGACATCTAGCATTCTATAAATTCCATGAACTTTGATTTAAAAGGATGCAGACAGGTAATTTTTCAATTTTAAAACTTTTAAATTTTCATATTTTTAGTGCCTTGAAAATGTACTTTGTCCCCCTATTGATCTCATCCTTTTCCATTCAGCAACATTGATTTGTTCTCCTGTCTCTTAAATGTAACAGAATCCAGGCAAGAGTGTTTTTATTTAACAACTATTTAAATAGTATTTTAATATCTTCCTTCAGCAGTATCTTCAAATGATGCTAGCACAGCTCTGAGGATGTTATTCAGCAGTGTGCTGTTGAAGTCAAAGGAGGACACAATATATTATTTGTGTGCAAACCACTGGGAAAAAAAAGTTCTTATTACCTTGATTCTATTTTCAATAGATTTTTTGATGGGAAGTCTTGAAGTATCTTTGAAAATAAACAACAATTTAAATTAGTTTAAGCTGGGGGTGTTTAGCCTGGAGAAACAAAGGCTCAGGGGTGACCTTATCACTCTCTACAAGTCCCTGAAAGGAGGGTGTAGTCAGGTGGGAGGTGACCACTTCTGCCAGGCAGATGGTGACTGGACAAGAGCACAGGGCCTCAAGCTGCATCAGGGCAGGCTCATGTTGAACATGAGGAAAAGGTTCTTCACAGAAAGGGTTGTTCAGCATTGGAATGGGCTGCCCAGGGAGCAGGTGGAGTCACCATCCCTGGAGATGTTTAAGAAACGACTGGACGTGGCACTTAATGTCATGGTCTAGTTGACACAGTGGTGATCAGTCAAAGGCTGGACTTGATGCTCTCAGAGGCCTTTTCCAACCTAAATGATCCTGTGGTTCTGTAAGCTACAATTATTGTAATTAGGAAATTTGTGATTAATTTTGTAAACCCATAGCGAGGGATTATGACTTCTACAGATAGCTCATTTTAAACTTAGTTCCATGTCCATTTCTAGATGGCCACAAAAATAATAAGTACATTTGTGTATATTTCTCAGTCTTTAGGCTTCATTCATCCTAGCTGGTATAACCCAAAGCTGAGAGAGAGTGCTACTCTCTGCAGCTTGAAATTTGTGCCTTTGGTGACTTGGAAAGCGTATGCAGGAAGCTGCAACAAAGAGTGAAGTTCTGATAGCTCAGATTTGCTTGTCACCTACAACTCACAAATCATTATGGGCACAGAAAGTCCAGTTCAGGTGCTGTGATAGTTCAAGTATCATCCCTCAACATCCATAGTGAACTCTAAATTTCTTTCCCCCTGCAACTGCAAGTGGATATAGGGAAAGTTTGTCTCATCAAAATGAAATCCAGGATA
Source organism: Chloebia gouldiae (assembly GCA_003676055.1). Taxonomy (NCBI): domain Eukaryota; kingdom Metazoa; phylum Chordata; class Aves; order Passeriformes; family Passeridae; genus Chloebia; species Chloebia gouldiae. Next base: position 2,858,042 of record QUSF01000048.1, on the reverse strand, counting down.
GCATGAACCCTGTGCAAGGTATCACTTAAAATGGTTCAAATTACACTGAAGGGGCATGGTACTGCCACGGATATATTTAAATATTTCTGATCATATACATGTCTAAAATTCCTTTTATTTCTTTTGGGCTAGTGAAGATCAGTTTCTTTCTTTTAAGATCTGTGAAAGACTTAATTTTTTCTTTTAAAACCAATCCTCAAGGTCCTCTCTTATTATGCAGTTGTTAATTTTTTTTTAGAGCAGTTACATAGGAGGTCAGGACATGAATTCACTTTCTTCCTCCTGAGATATTTCTGTAACTCTGGGAAAGAATACTGTATAGATAGTGTTTGATCATTCTCAGCAATTTAAGTAGAGGATTTTCTCTTGCATTTTTAGATTTGTTGACATTATCAGATTGGCAGTTCTGGGCTGAGCAAGGATACAATGCTAGGTAGCCAGGAAAAGTTGATTTTATTGATGGAAAATTCAACATGAGCCATCAATGTGCACTTGCAGCCCAGAAATCCAGATGTATCCTGAGCTGTATCCAAAGCAGTGTGGGCAGCAGGGGAGGGAGGAGATTGCTCTGCTCTGCTCTGCTCTGCTCTGCTGTGCTCTGGTGAGACTCCACCTGCAGTGTTGCATCTAGCTGTGGGCTCCCCAACATGAGGACATGGAACTGTTGGAACAAGTCCAGAGGAGGTCAGGGAGTTAAGAGGACTTCATCTCCTTCCTTATGAGAACAGGCTGAGAAAGTTGGGGCTGTTCAGCCTAGAGAAGAGAAGGTTGTGTGGAGACCTCATAGCAACCTTCCAGTATGTGAAGGGAAGCTGGAGAGGGATTCTTCATCATGAACTGTAGTGATAGGATAAGGAGTTCAAACTGATGTTCAAACTGAAAGACTAGATTTAGCTTAGATGTTAGGAAAAAAATCTCTGTGAGGATGGTAAGGCCCTAGCACACATTGCCTGGAGAAGATGTGGGTGACCAACTCCTGGCAGCGTTCAAGGCAAGGCAGGATTGAACGCCTTGGCCTATGGGGATGTGCTCCTGCTCATGGAACTAGATGCTCTTTAAGGTCCTTTCAATCCAAACCATTCTATGATTCTATGAATTTGAGAAGAGATACATAACTCTTCCACAGCATGCCCAAGATTAGATGGGGACTGAACGGGAGTTCTCAGAATTACAGTTTGGGACTTTGATACTCAAAATCAGTAGAATTTTCTGCTCTCTCATGCTCTCACCCTATTTCTTTTGATTTTCGATTTTCTAGCTCTGCTCTTCAGTATTGCATTAAAAGGAAAGCTTAGAATCAAGAAATAAAATAATCAGAAAATTCAACAAGTTTCTGTACAGACCAGGATCTCAATTATGCCTCTCAAGTTGAACGGTACTCCAGAAGTCATGATGAGTGTTACATCTTCACTTCCTTACCCCCAAAAGTGGTCCTTCATGTACATGTCCCAGTACTTTTACCTGTACCAAAGGGATTATAAGATGTGATGGTGCAGTGAGAATTATTATGAAATGAAAAACTTCTGTTGAGCCACAATCTCTCTGGGTAGAACAGACTTCAAAATGACCCTTAGGTAGCAGCTTTATGAATGCTTTATGCTGGCACATCATCAAAAGAACTAATCCATCTTTATTCCTCTGTTCCTTCCCATTTCCTTTTTTGTGTCAATGCAGTCATCTTGGGAAGCAGTTTGGAGCTGAAATGAATGCAGGAAGCTCATCAGTGTGCTTTTAGCCCCAGGGGATTTTCTGATCCTATTCACTGTACATCCAACACTTTTAATAGCACAAAGGGAGAATTTTTTTTTGTAGGTGAGTGCCTGGTAACAAGAATATAAATCTTTCCCTTTAAGTGAAATTCCTACTTTTTCCTGCTTAAAGTACTTCTGAAATTGTTTCTTTGGATCAGCAACTACCCAGTGGATAAACCATGAGAAGATGATGTTAGGGAAACATGGCCATTAATATCAAGCACTGAATTTCAGTCTTTGTCTTAAAATAAAAATCAAGACATGTCATATTTACGACCAGGAATCAAATGCATCATCCCTGCTGTAGAAATCATTGTGGTGAACCTAGACCAGACTGCAAAAGAGTGTCCCTTGTAGAGATTGTTCAATATGGAGTCAATTACAGTTCTATTTCAGTCAGGAATTTGTAATGATTTAGCTTCCCTTGGAAGAAATGTCAATCAAATAACAATATTGGTCTTAGTTAGGAAAAAGTTCCAGTTCATTTTGTGGTAGTTTGCAAAGAAATAAACTTGTAAGCCTACATACTATTATATTAGTCTTGCATGGCAGTGGTAAGGCTGGCAGGCAGCCCACTCTATACAATGTACACATGCCAACACCACATTGCAATGGAAAATCAATTTACAGCCAACTGTACTTGGATTGGAAGGAATTTGAGCACAGCTAGTGTTCTGAGTCCTAAATTGACACCATGATGTCTTTGCTCAAAGATAAATCTTATGAAGGTATTGGAGTAGGACTTGTTAAGACTGCATCTGCAAATAATATTTTTATTAAGAATAGTGTTAATGCCATTTAATTTGAAAATAATGAGACAGAGTAAGTAAGAAAGAGACGGATCTCACAAAAATTAGAAATCTAATTAGTGAGATGAACACTGGTGGTGTATGGAAACAAAGGTGAGATTAAGGAAGAGCATGGTGATGCTTGTATAAAATTAAAATAATGAACACACAACAAAGAAAATATCTAGGAGCAATAACAGTACACTTTATACATAATAATAATCATCATAATTCAGCTTTTCTTATTACATATTGTTACAAAGTTGTTTAAACACAGAAGAGCAAAGAAAACTAAGTCTCCGTGAATAATACAGATCGAGTTCAGAGAGGTTTGAAAAAAAACCCCAAAACTTGATTGAAACCAAATGAGTTTAGATGTTGGCATCAAAAAACCTGATACTTTTTATTTAATAGTAAAAGAGGCAAAGAGAGGCAAAGAGGGAGAGGGAGGGAGGGAGGGAGGGAGGAAGGAAGGGAGGGTGGAAGGAAGGAAGGAAGGAAGGAAGGAAGGAAGGAAGGAAGGAAGGAAGGAAGGAAAG
>QUSF01000048.1:2832620-2854564 GCA_003676055.1 Chloebia gouldiae | reverse complement strand
AGGAAGGAAGGAAGGAAGGAAGGAAGGAAGGAAGGAAGGAAGGAAGGGACCAAAAAGTGGTCTTCTCTGCAGCTTTTATACAGTTTTGCTATAATAGGCAAAAATCTTTTCATGAAGATGTCTAAATCATAAATTAAAACATTTCAGTCTCTGACACATGTTCCCTGGTCTGTCTCTAAGTGAAATCATCTTAAAGTGCTTTTAGGATTTGATCTCAGGTTGGTTTGATTACATGAGGTTGTTTAACAATGAATTTTATGTCTGTTAGCTTGCTGAAAAGGCTGATGAAAATAACATGAATGTTATTGGCATTAACCATCTCTTTTGTCTTGTAATACTGCAATTGATGTATTTTATTTTTCTGTATTTGGAAAGAAATCCCTTTCCTTTTCCAGCCATACTTGATTTGACAAGTGATGGTATAGCTCCTCTTTTTCATACCATCTTGAGTAATTGCCATAGTAGCACCAAAACTGTGGGGAAAAACAACAAAACTCTCCAAAAACATTTTTAGTTTTAGACAATCAAGGGTTACTTTATTCTGGACAGGATGTTGTTCTGGCCAGGGTGTGCAACAGAATTTCATCCACACATTGCTGGGGTTGTGCGGAGAAAATCACTCCATCACATGTGAATTTTATTAGATTTTTCACGTTTTATACAGTCAAACCCCAAATTCAGTGGTTCAATGTTCATTGGTCCCAAGTTGTGCAGTTCTTAGTATTTGATTTCCTGTTGAATAGGGATTTCTTCACTTCCAGTGCTGCTTAGATTCTCATTCTTATCTCTCTTTTCCCAGACAAGGTGTCTCCAACCATGCCAAGGGTGATGTTCAGAGTTGATGGTCATTAATGGTAGTTATCTTTTGTGTATCTTCTGCACTACTCCTAGTCTGTCCAGATGTTAAACTCATCAGACTTCACCTGGTGAAAGAGTCCCCTGAAAAGAAACTTCAATTCCCTGACCTCGGGGCAAAGACAAACAAAACTGACTAAAGTTATGTAGAAAATTTTAAACTTTGTATACTTTCCAATAATGGGAATTTCAGTCTATTTTAACTTTCTTTTCCATCCTGTTTAAATTCCTGTTTTAATTTTGGAGAGCCTTGATTTAAATAGCTGGTGTGCAAAAGCTAGATTGGTGTCTATTAGTCTGAAGTTGCCTTTTAAGTGTAGCGAGTTTCTTGCAAACTTCTTTCATGTGATTCAATGCAATCCTGCAAAAAAAAATGGAAAAAAAATCCTATTAAAAAATGGACACACTTTTTCACAGATGAATATTTAACTTCACATTAGCACTGAACCTAAACCACTCAGCAAGAAAAAAGTATCTATAATTAAATGAGTAAATAGAATTTATTTATTTAGTTGTGTGAAACATTAGTGGCAAAAAGGAACTACTAATGGCTTGGTCTTAAAAGAAAGCCAGGTCTGGAAGGACTGGCTTTAGAACACTGAGTGGTAAATATACTTTCTGCCTGTAATTAAAACACTGTTTGTGACACTTTTCTTTGGCCTATTAATGCTGTACCTAAATCAAGTGTTTGATGAAGTTATCTGATGCATATTTCCTCCTGAAAAATTCTCTTATACTTTCTTTGTCTGATATATTTTTATGACTTGGGCAAAAGCCCCCAGACCAGGCCTTTCTTGAGTTCTCCTTTAATGCAATTTAAGCAGTGAAACAGTTCCATATTTTGACCAGTGTGTAGAAAAGGCCATTTTCCCTCACATACTTAATGAATGAAAGAAAATCTTTTATAACCTTGAATGCCTGTGAATGAAAACTTAATGACTTTTCTCAGTAATCAATAAGCAGAACAACACCAATTGAAAAATAGGTGTTTCATAAACAAAATAAATGGTTTTAAATATGTTTAGGAGAGACTTTTAACGTCAGCAGAGATATGATATTCTCTCAGTGAGTCTCTGTGACTAATCCACTGGAAAGATTTACTGTTAGGAAACTCAAGGTCTGCTTTTCAAAGGAAATATTGGTAAGGATTATTATTCCCTTGTCCCCAGCAGTTCTCATAATCCCCTTACACTCAGAGTAGGATTTACAAATACAAAATAAATGACAAAACTGGAATGCTCTGAGGCTTTCTGTTCACAGAGCTAAAAAGGAAGCCCAGATGATTTGAATCTTATTTTGAGTTTTAAACATTAGGCACCTATATATTTTTCCTGCTCTATACAAGAAGAAAATAGACAAATATAGGCTACTAAGAAGTGACAGAAACAAATGTCCCTTAAGAAGGCCTTAATAGCTTATTAATAACATATTTGCAAGACAGATCTTGAAGAAGCTTGATTTCAACTTTGGGATTTAGGATGCTTTGGCCAGTGCCAAATGTTTTCAATAAGGAAGGCAAAGCAAGGTTAGGTAAATCAAGACACATGGAAATATCATTCAACGTAGGTGATAATCAGGTGTCTCAACAGTGTGGGATTCTTTCATGTGCATCTTCAGAATGACACTTTTCCAATGAAAATGTAAAATCTACAATATTAATGTTCCTGTTAACCATTTCAGAGGGAAACATGGACAGGCTTTCAGAGAATTTATATATGTATGCAGGGAGAGTTCCCCTCGGGAGCTGAAATGTAGATGAACTCTTTTATATCTGATGATCATTTATACAGTATTTTCAAAAGGTACTTTGCTACCACAAGCTGAATAGGAGCCTAATGGGTAGCTGAGCTTTCATATCCTATTCCTATCAGTCCCAGACTACCTTAAGGGGATACTTGACAACAGGTAAGTCCATTTTTATACTTTCTGCTGAGAATAATAATGATAGATTGTGTTTCATTTTCTTAAATGCAAAGATTGCTAGAGACTGTTCTTCTTGAACAGCATATGTTGTTTTAATCAACAGAAAATATGTGGTCTACTGTTTCCCTTATCATTTCTCACACAAATGAAATAATGCTAGAGAATGTGTGAGAATAAGCTTTTTTTTTGTGTTATTTCTGTTCTTTCCTCTGACTATTCCTTCTAATATTGCCTTTTGAATTCTGAATTATAATAGGTTGCCTGGATTCCATCCAAGTCTTTCTTTGATTTGGGTTTGTTTTTAGGGAAGTAGTCTTGGGGGCCTTTCAGGTGGAATTAAGACTCACTTAAAGTTAAATCCCATGGCAGAACTTTATGAAATATTCAAACTAAGCCATATGCTGTTTGGACCATCAGTAATTAATGTAAGATGTACCTATGGCTGTGAACATTGTGTAATATAATGGAGAGAATGAGGAAATATTTTCTTTTAGAAATAAATTATCCTTTTTTAGCAGGTTGCATATTTTCCATTTAATCAGAACTCAATGAATTAAGTCCTTACATTAGATCATTTTGTGTCTTGAAAAGTAATGTCACTTGAGGGCTCAAACATTTTAATATGAACTGAACATGGTCTCAAAGCATCCATTATATCCGTGGGGATTTTTTTGAACCTCCAAACCTCAATTTTCTGTGCTTGCCTGATATTAAAGAGAGGGTTCAAGGCCCTGATCCATCTGAAAAAAATCCTAATGCCAGGAAGCCCTCTGTGTAAAATGTTTTGTGCACTTAGTTAAGCATTTCACAGGATAAAAGTGAAGTTAAGACTATTGCTTTTTGATGATCAAAAATTCAAGCTCAGTCTCAATAATCACATGGAAGTGAGAACAAAGCAGAACATTATTATGTGACTGTTTAAAGATGTGGTATGCCTGTAGTTCTAATTACCCCATTTTAAAATGACTTCTAAAATTTGACTGAGAAAAGAAATGCACAAGAGATAGAGTATGAGAAGCACCAGTCCAGTCTGATGACCATATGACACATTTTCAGTATTTACGTAAATGTTTAAGCCTGTAAGTAAATGTTCAGTCAGTGGAATAACTTAACTGTCAGAAATTGGAAAAAATCAGACAAGAAGCAAAGCAGAAAATGATCAGTAGAGATTTTATAAGGGAAATTTCAGAGCTGATAGGAAAAAATGCTGTTGTGAAAATAAGCTTGTGTAAGTTATAGTAAGAAAAAACTATGATAAAATGATCAGTCTCTTCTCAGCCTCACCAGATTCAACAGCCACTGAAGTAGAACGGGTTTTCTTACAGCTTTGACACTTTTGTGAATCTGGGCTTCTTGTAATCTGTATAACTGCACTTATGCCAGCTACTGTCTCTCCTTAGGTGAATAACTCTGTGTAAATAACACTGAACAACTGCTGATATATTATATATGACTTAGAGGCTTGCTATACTTTGTTCTTGGTATGATGATACCCGGTATGTTTTATCTTCTTTCTAAAATACAAAATACCCCTGCATTCTGCAAACTCTTTAAGGCTTTGCTTCCACCTTCTCCACCCGTGGTAGGGAAATGCATGCAGGAAAAAACAAGAAGAGTGACTTAGTGGAGAGAAGCCAGATTATCACTGTTTGAAGCCTCTGGAAAGGCATGCATGACTTCTTGAATCGTATTAGGCACAGTTTATTTGGCCCACAGCTTGTTTGTGTCAGAATTTTTAATCTTTAAAATGGGCGCCACCATATCCATTGTCTACTAGACAGGGCTCTGTGGGGATATGTGTATTAAAAATAGAGATAGTCAGTTCATGTGAATCTCAGGCCATTTAAGTATGAAAGAGAGAGGCTGATACTTTACATAAGCTGTTGATGCACCGCTGCCTGCACAGGGTAAAATGATTTTACTGGATTACGCTCACTTTAGTAGGCTAGAATTTTGCCCATCAATGGACAATGAGAACAGGTTGTTTAAAGCAAACATGTATTGTGTTTGGCAATTTACTAAGATTTAGAGTGCAAAGAAAAACAGAGCTGTGACACAATTCACCGTGAAATTAAATAGCGGCTTACCCCAGCAGCAAGCAGAAATCAGCCCTCTGCCAGAAATCAAAGCGCTGCTCCCACACAGAGGTTAATACCTATCTTGTACCACACTCTGCACAAATTCAGACTCCTTGCAGTGCCCCCTGGCAGTCAGTACACTTGGGCTATTTCAGATTAGAAGGGAACTTGTTCCAGGCAGAATACAGCCATGGAAAACAGCCTATTGCAAGGTATCTCTTCCTTCATGGTTTCTCTGCATGTGGTTCAGAACTTTTTGGGTCTCCTGGCATAGATTAAAAAAAAAAAAGTTTACTTTCTTTATCACTCCCATGTGTGGATGAAGTTACTTCATGTTTTATATCTTAGAAGAACTAAAAATTACTCCTCCCTCTATCCCAGACATGCAAGATTCCATTGAGCTAGGAAATAAAATTGAACAGTAATATTCATGAACAAATTAAAAAAAAAAAAGCTGTGATGTGTGCATAAATGCTAAGTTTCTTATCTTCTAGGTGCCTAGAAAGAAGCTAGGAAATGTAATAAAAAATATATTTGTAAATAGACTTTGTAAGTGGAAGTGCAGACAGCCCATGCCCTCAATCCCAGGTTCTCTAAAGCCCTAAACCTCTAACAGAAGGAAGGCTGGAACCCAGCATCACTTTCTTTCAACTCTCTAGCCCACTCTGTGTTTAAACAGCTTATAGACTGCTGTGGGCGGGGAATCTGGATTTACAGTTTCAAGGAAGGCATTCAGAATATAGGCCTTTATTTTGTCAGCATAAGAAAGATATATGTCATAGACTTGTATTCACATTTAGGCTTTCTATCTCTTGGAGTACACTGTCATGTCTCCACTAAGCCCCCTCCTATTTAGCTCAATGCCTAAAATGGGGATATTATGCAAACACAACTCCCTTGCCCCCCAGTTATTACAGTGTTGCTTCATTTTTTGCAGGAGAAAATGGTGAGATGGGAAAGGCTGGACAAAGCTGGAGCACCTTACTGCTTAGTGACAGCTCATACAAAATTGTTATTTTCCTTCCTGTGATAAAGCCACGTAAACTTGTAATGATCTCTCTCTCTCTCTCTCTCTCTCTCTCTCTCTCTGTATATATATATATATATATATATGCACACACATATATACATACACACAAGTAGCCAGTGTGGAGAAATTAGGCAGCTGAAACTAAAGACAGACAGAAAATTAGACCTTTATCTCATTTGAAGGGCCATTACTAAGCCCTTGTTTTATCAATTTCATCTTGAAAAAACCTCAACAGCTAATATGGCACTCCTTGGGAAGCTGAAGGATAAACTGTATATTTCAAATATTTATGAGAGGAGAGCTACAAACTGAAAAGTGGGCCATTTATGAAAAACTTAGTAATAAAAATCTATTCAAGTTAGTATGAAATCTGCTGTAGTATCCCTACTTCAAATACATTTACTGGTGCATGGAAACCACTAGTCTGAACTTGGCACAATATCAGCAAGTAATTGCATCAGAGGGAAACCTAGGCTTGGTTTGCCAGTCTTAGTTCTGGGCAACAAACAAAACAAATGATGGATTTGTTACAAGAATATTTATGCAATTTTAGTTCTGCAGCTTTGACCAAGGGTTATTTTGGAACATTTGTGATGTCAGTGTGGCTGCTGTCAGGTTTAGTGCAATTTTGGTCCCATATGAGTTGACATGAGCTTTCTGTAGCAGTGACAATTTGCAAGGTAGTATATACATTGAAGGCAAGTGCTCTGGTAATTACTTTAAATGCAGTCTTCTGGGCTTTTAAATCATTCAGGGAGCTCAGGACAGATTCTATCTATATGCATATGTCATCACAGTGCTAGGAGAGTTGTTGGTTAGCTTAGAAAGGAGAATGAAACTGTCATGTGTGCAGTGCAACTCAAAAGCAGTTAGAAAAGACATTTGCATTATCTTAAAAAGTCACCAGGTCCTTTACTAATCCTTCTTTTAAAGTCTGAAGTCTCTTTCACTTTTTCTTGGAAAGAACAGTCGTTCAGTTGCTAATAGAATAATGTGCAACATTATTAATCTCCTCAATGGAAAAAATAATCCATGTTCTTTCATGGCATTAGATGACAAAACTGCAATAAGAAGGAACAGTGCAGTTTTCACTGGTTGTACTGGTTAATGGCACATGTACATCATCAAATCCAGCTGCAACAGTCTCCAACATTTATTATCATTTATCATGAAGATTTATAAACACCTGACCTTAGTTCTCAGTTATAGTATGCTCAGGTAAGAGTTTTAGACTGGAAGGAGTGAGAAGGCAGAACATTTCTTAACCTGAATGAGGCAAAGGTACATTAGACTCTCCTAGGGCAGAGGGGTCAGCTTGAGCTCTGGGAAGCCTTTCAGCCAACACAGCCTGAATTTCACTTTTGTAATTAAAATATTATCATTGTCAGACTCCATAGGGCATGAGAGAAAATGTTTGGCTGTGGCTCTCTCTAGCATATCAGTATAATGTGCTTTCATGCTGGGGGAGGACATGCTTCTGCTAGCCACTTTAGATAACAAGTAGCACTTGTCAATAACTCCTTGTAGGATCATGTTCTTTCTTACACCTGTTAAGTTACACTACTGTAATCTTTGTGCCATGTTTCTCTAGCCTTGATGTGAATTATTTCTTTGTATTTTTTTTTCGTGTTGTGCCTTGGGGTTGTTTTAGTATGTACATTATTTTTGTTTTCACTCCAGGCTGAGAGCAGTCAACTTTCAACTGGCCAAAAAGGTTTTAGGAAAAAAATCCTCTGTACCTTGACATTTTCTTCAAGGTCCATGAGCAACCTTTTGCTTATAGCCTTGAAAATTAGGCAGCAACAACAATTTTGTTTCATATCCTTTTAAATACATGACCTTTTCTAGGATCTAGGAGTGAGGCTTCCTAAAAGAGGTCTCTGACTGAAAGCATGGGTGGGTTTAACTGCTGCAGTTTGAGGTCTTGCCTTTCCCTTCTGCAGGGATTTAGGACCTTGCTGCCTGGGGAATGAGGTGCAGTTTTTCAGAATCATCTTCACCTGGTTTTGATCCCAGAGCTACCTGTTATTTACTGAAAGAGATGAAATATCCATGGTGAGTGAATATGCCTTACAGCTTCTAGGGAGGTCTTTCCTCAAACATCTGTGCAGATATCCCAAATGGTAAACATTTAATAAGCGTGAGTTCAAAAACATATGCTGTATAGAAGTAGCCTATATTAAAAAATAACAGAAGAAATAACAGTAGAAATTAGCTTTTCAAAAACTACAGGTAATACTGAAGCCAGATATGAAAGATGAAATGTCTATAAAGCCCAGGCCTAGCTTTCAGATATTTTGAAATGCTTTCAGGAAAGAATATCAGCTGATAGATTGAGAGAAAGAAAGATGTTAGTTGGCAGCAGTCTGATAAGCCTCACTATTCAGGAAAAAAAAAAAAAGTAAAAAGATAAAAGCACTTCAGGAAAATGAAATCCCTGCTAAAAAATCCTGAAAGTATGTAAGCTTGAACATAAGAATGACATACCAGAGCAGACCAAACCTTACTGTTACATCTCCTGCAGTGACATTGATGGAGGCAGAGGAATGATACAGCCAAGCTGAACTTGCAGCCAGATTTCTCTGCAGTGTTCCTCAGTCCTTCATGGACATGTATCTCACCTGTCATACTTCAGAGTGGTATCTCCAGAACAGGCTCCTCCACCTTTTAGGATTGCAGGATGGCATTAGCTCCTAGGACAGTGCAGTGTATGGCCACAATGCTGCTTCCTCTCATCTTTTTACAGTTCATAGAAAGAAAGAACTATTGTGTAATTCTTTTGTCCTTTCTTTTCATTTAATGGATGGATTTAATTGAACGCATATTTTTCCATCTGCTTGAATTCCATGGAGAAGTTTCCTGCTGCTGAGGGGCCTTTCTGTCTTTGGGACTGGCTTGGTAAAATGGCATTATTTTCATAGGATCACAGAATGGTTTGAATTGGAAGTGACCTTCAAGATCTTCTTGTTCCAACCCCCCTGTTGAAAATTCTCAATATCTACGACTCTAACAGGCAGGGACACCTTTCACTGACCAGGTTGCTCAGAGATCTGGCCAACCTTGACTTAATTCAATTTAGAAAAAATACACATGCTACATTGTCATCAGACCTACTTTTTGATTGCAGTTTTTGGGACAACCTCCTGGTCACTGAGGGCATCATCTGCCAGCTCACATTAGTCAAGACACCTCTGTGAACACAAATCTAAAAAGATCAAAGTATATTCTGCAAAATCATGCTGACCACAGTGTTCAAACAAAAATAATATATCTTCTTATTATGAATAATGGTATGAAAATTGGAATGAATGTCAAGATGGCAAATGACTTACAAAAGAAGCTGGGTAGATTGCAAGAATGTTCTCATACATTGTGTCTGCTTCATGTTCTTCCAAGTGTTTTAAATAACTACTCTGTGATGGAGTGTGGTATTTCTGAGGGAGCTGCAATTCCCAGAGAGGGTTTCCAGGATGTTCTTGGTGGGAAGCAATCTAGACTTCCTGCTTTTGATGTCAAGCAAAACAAATATTTAAGAAAGCATCTTCTGCCAGTGTGCAGTTTTATAAAGCTAAATATTTATTATTATTGATAATAGCATAAGAAATAACATACAATGCCAGGTTTTAAATACTAATAAGCTGGAAATTTAATTATCATTATGATATTCATAATAGTTTTATTATACCTTTATTAAGTTTATTTCAAAATAATGTTTTGCTGTTGTCACAAATCAGAGCAGCTTCTGACTTTCTGTTGACAGTTAAAGTATTTGTAATACAATAGGATTTTCATGGCAGCATCTAAGTTTGGGGAGTCAGGGCAGCTGGACTGTTCTTCAGTAAATCAACCAGACACCTGGAAAATAACCAAAACCCCACAAACCCCAGGTTCAGTAATCTCATCAATGTACAGGTCTCTCCAGCTGGCATTTTGGTCTTAATTTGTCTCTTTTTCAAAGTATTGAAAAAGTATTGAAAGAGACAAGAATGGTCTGTGTTGTCTTTTCCCTTCAGATCTAAAGCTGTTTTGAGACCTTTATAAGGCAGGCTGCCATCTCTGAGAAGCTTTAGACTCATGTGCTCAGATCATGAGAAAACATTAAATCTGTCACATTCAGAGATACCAGTGACAAACCAGAGTTATTGCTAATCTCTAGTTCACCTTTCACTGCCAGATGCACCAGAACTATTTCCTGAATGGAAAGTACCTCTCAAGTACCCTCTTTGGATACCATATTTAGAAAAATAACTGTCCAAGATCATATTACCTTTTTGAGTGGAGAAATGTGGCTGCCAGCTTCAAAGAAAATCCATGTTTTCAAAGTTTTATTACATCTAGAGCAGATGGAGTTTCAAACTGTGTGTAAGTGGGGGCTGGGCAAGGTGACGTGCATTCTGCTTTGGGAAATGAGATTTTCTGCAGAAATGGTGTTATTGTGATTATCTATGTTATTCTTGCTCCAAAATGAGAAAAGTAATGACATATTGCTTGAGGCTAAGTTCTGAAATTAGAAATTGAAGTCGGGACAGAACCCAGATGTTGGCTTAATAAACATTGTACTGTGCTGCTTGCTCCCTGCTTCCCACCAGCCTTTGTGCTCCTGGGACAGCCAGGAGTTGTGTTTTGAAATGACAAAACCTCTAGTGTTTTTCAACAATTTAATGCATTAGTTGTTGCACTGAGTGCATGCTCTGTGGTACTGATATCAAGCCCTCCAAGGTTTGAGCCCTCAAGACTTGAATCAAAATTTGCAATTAATTTTTTTTTTTTAGTTGTTAATCAGTAGTTATAGCTAAGCTTAGCTCATTAAGCAATTGCTTGGCTAATTCTTTATTTTATGAAATAGGGAAGTGACTCCCAAGATGAATGGGCTGTCTGGATGAGAGCCACCAGAAATGAACAGAACTGAGCAGTAACTGGGGAAATGGGAGATTGGTAGTGGGAGATTGTGGCGACCAATTGGTTTGCCACCTACTAAAAATGGGCCCCTGACTCAAGTGGAGGAAAGAATTGCATGTGAGGACTAATTAACTTTAGAAACAAGAGATACAATAAGCAAATAGGTGTTTGAATATTAGAAAATGAAAAATATATGTAATCTGTAACCAGTGGATGCTGATGCTTCTCTTTATAGAGATGTATAAATAGTGTAAAGTTTTGATGAGTTAGTGTGAAGTTTTATGTGTTACCAGCTGTCTTCCTCCTTTGTGTAAACTAGAATAAGAAGTAGAAAGACATTGGTGTGTATTGATGCTTAGCACTGGGTAGTGAGCCTGTATTCAAACTAGTTAGATTGGTAAAGGAACCATTGGTAGAGTTCATCAGAAATCTCTGTCCTCTCTTCTGCCTGGTTCCTACCTCATGGCGTTTTTTAATCCTCAAGAAAATAGGAATTATCACCACTTTTCCAGAGTTTTTGAGAAGTGGATGTACAAATACACTTGACTCAAAGTGCTTAAGTGCTGTGGATTGTAGGAGACAAAAGAAGTCTTATATAATAAAGAGCCTTTGTTCACTTCAGTTCTGTTCACAAAAAGCACTTTGGGAAATGTACAGTGGACACGAGGACTAAAAACAAGTTATTTACCTTGAGCATGGACTCTGCATGAGCAGAGTGCTGACTGGTCAAGAGGATGCATGGACAGCAACACAGGAGGTGGCATGCTGCCAATGTGTGCTTGTTTTAGTTCACAAGAATCCTATCAAGTATAATTTTAGCCAGAGTATTTTTAGCACAGTATTACCTAGTTGTACAGTATATAAGACCTTGCTTGATGGCAATGAACTTGATTCTCTTTGGAAGAAGCTAGAGTGCCCTCATTCATGACAATGGGTTGATTACTATTACATAACTTTTTTCCCCAACAGAGTTGATTTCTCTTTGAGAAACCTTCCATATGCATAGAGGGAATGAGATGACATCAGGCTGGTGTCCAGTCACTAGTGGGGTTACAGGACTCTATCCTCCACCCTGTGCTCTTCAACAACTTCTAACAACCTGGATGCAGGACTTGAAGCTAAAGTTGCTGATGACACTAAATTGCAAGGAACTGTCAACTTCCTCAAGGGCAGAGAGGCCCTGCAGAGAGAACTTGACAAATTAGAGGGCTGGGCAGTCACCAAACAGATCAGGTGCTGGAGAGTGGATTTTTCATTCCCTTTGCTCACTATCCAACCCTTCTTACAATCTACTGCAATAGTCTTCGAATTACATCTTGAAAAAGGGAAAGAAGTGCCATTTGATGAGTCTTAGGAGGTTGACTCAGATTCATTGTTGAGGGCTCTAAACAACCTGGTCTAGATGTTCCTGCTCATGGTTGGGAGGTTGGACTTTATAGCCTTTAAAAGTACTTTTGATACAAACTATTCTATGATTCTTTGATTAACCCGTTTGTCCACCTCTAGAGGAGATCAGGTTTGTGTTTACTGGTGTCCTGGTACTGGAATGGAATTTTCTGGTTTAGTCATGTTACTTGGTTAAATCACTCCACACAGGACTCGTAAATATAACCTAAAGGGAAGCTCCTGAAGCACATGTAACAATGATAGAATAGAACATATTTTTAGGTCTCTTTATGTTCTTCAAGTGTTTTGCATTCTTGTTATGTGTTTGTTGACTTTGTGAAGCTGTAAAGACTCTTACTGGCATTTTGACCAGAAAATTAATGTTCCCACAGAAAGCTAATTTTCTGCAATTTTAGAGGCAAATCTGAAAGAACCAGGACATCTGAGTAACCTCAGATTTGGGTTTATGTTCCCACTTTTGCACAGTTAAGTAATTTTTTTTCAGAGAAATCTTAGGTCTGAAGAAAATCCCAGATCTGAAATCTGCCCCAAATTAAGGAAAAATATGTGTCTTGATCTTGTCTGTGTTTCATTTCTCTGAATTACAGTAGAGCAAAATCCATTAAAGAGATGTGACTGAAGAAAACCTCAGGGACACTGTAAAGTTTAGTTAATTGTAAAGCAAAAAACCTCTTACTTATGTGCTAAAGCCACACCACTATACAGGAAATCACATTAAAATGAACTTAAATTTAAGCTCATGCATTTATCTCACTAAACATGTGCTAAACAGGCTTCCTGGAGAGAAAGGCTTTTTTGAACAGAAGCTATAATTAATGTGTTGCAATTCTGGAATAAAAACTGCTGCAGACACAAAAATCAGTTGTCATCTTAATGCCATACTCAATTCATTGAAGTAATCCTATTTTGTATTATTTTAACTTCAATATTTGGCTTTTAAACAAAAATTACAAGTGGTCAAATTTAAATATGAATCAGCTTTTAAATTGTAATTATATTTCATGAAATATGTGTTCTAAATAAAACAAAATAATTGCAAATATGTTTCCAGATTATGTGGAAATTCAAATAACTTCCCCAAAGAATGTCCTTAGTAGCCACACAAGTAATTTTACTTATATATTTTAATAGTTGTAAGAACAAAACTGCAATCCCAAATGCCATACTGTTCTCAAATCTTTTATAGTAAGCAAAGGACAGGAAAAAAAAAATCTTGTATATATATTTCAATGATCATTTAAATCCTAATTGTAGCTTGAGTCTGTAAATTAATAGCTCCTAGAGAATTTATTTTATTTATGTGATATCTTTTTTACTTTTGAGCTTTTAATTGCCCCTTCTTTGTATGGGCTTAAATTCCTTAGGTAAACAGCAAGTATTAAGAATGTTTGTGGTTTGCAGTATCTGTAGGTTTTGGTGATGCTTTTTCTGGATTTACATCAGTGAGTAAGGCCTGACCTTATTCCTGTGAATATGAAAAGTTTTGATGCGATACTTTCAAGGTAAAGTAGTAGATAAACAAAATATCAGTTCAGCACTTTGCTGGCAGGATCTCTATGTGCTTTGAGGAAAGAGTATGGAAAACATATGCTCACCTCATTTAGCTTGGCTGAATTTGTTGAAAGATTGTTTTGTGTTTGTTTCCTCCTTCAAAAGAAAGAATTTCCCCATTTCTCTACAAACCCTGATGATTATAATTCAGTTACTCTCCTCTAAGAGAATTTCCTGATTATTTGTTAGACAGTGTCCTGTGTCTTTCCTGGACAAGTCAGACAGTACTGAAACACAATGTATTTAGTACCAGTGAAGGAACATGTCCACTGGAAAATATTTGGGTACAAAGCCTCAGCTGTCTCTGGTTTTCAGAAGATCTTTGTCATTGTTTTGGATCAGGACAGCTACTACACTCCTGGTTTGGTTTAATGGTTAGTTTATGGTAAGGACCTTTTCTTGTAGGTACTCTTGGGAGCAAACCCTTTGGAAGCCAAAATTCTTGTTAGAGGAATGAGACCTCACAAAGCAGATAAATGATTATCTGGAGGGTCATTCAAAATTGATTGAAATACTAAATACAGGTTGGACAGTTAGAAAAGTCAGTAGGGGTGGGTAGCACAGCCATTTATTTGTGTGGTTTATCCTCTGGCTGTCAAAGGCTGCAGAAATCTGGAAGCTCATAAGAGATTTGTTAGAAGCTAAAGGCTTTCCAAAGAAGTTCCTTGGATTCACATTCTAATGTTATTGGTATGTTTATCTGCCTCTTAAATGTTAAGGAGAGTGTTTTCTGTCTGAAAGGAATTTTTTTTCTCCTTCATGGATCCTTTGCATCTGCAGGTGGTGCAGATGAGACCCAGTGAGAACTGTGTCTGAGAATTGGTAATGTACATCTGTAACTAATTTTTAGTACAAATTTTTAAATATGATGTGGTAAGTAATAGTGTGGTACTGAAACACTGTTGCTTTACAACCAGTGAAGAGTCTTTACTTTGGCATTTTAGTGTGCATACTCTGAGGAGAGCCTCTATTCTTTTCCTGTTCATAAGTTAGAAATTACCATGCTGATCTGCATACCTGGCTTTCATGACCAGCCTAACAAAAATTTCCTGTGCCTCTGTGTTATTGCAATATTTACTTGCTTCTTCTTCTGCCTGTTTGTTCTCTTCATTATTTGATAATTTTAAACAGTGTTGGAAAATTCTTCTGAAAAGTTTGTACAGCCCCTGGTGCAAAACAAGCTACCTCTGGGGTCATATATGATACTATCATCACCGTGAAATTTTAAATTATCTTCCCCTTCTTTTTTACTTTTGGAATCGGCTGCCTTTGTCTTATGCTTTAAACTCTTCTTAGGTGTGTCTTGTTGTTCATACTGCTCTGGATTGGATACAATAATGGTATAAGTTGATAATATTTTTAGAAGAGGTTAACTTTTTTTGAATCACTCTAGAGGTGATGCACTGAAAGTTGCATTTTTGTATTAGCCTTTTGTTTACCTTTTGTTTAAAATTATTATGATCTGATCAACTTCAATCTAAGACAATTCTGTAATTTAAACTTGGTAGGAAACTACGTCCCACACAAGCACTCACTCTCTTTCCCCACAGCAGGATGTTGGAGAAGATGGGAAGGGCAGCAGGGAGAAAAGAAGCGGAAAAGGCACTCTTAACAGTCTGCAAGTACTGCTCAGCAATAGCTAAAAAATCCCCATGTTAATAGTGCTGTTTTGGTCACAAATCCAACACAGAGCACCGTAAGAGCTACTGTGAAGAAATTCAGCCCTATCCCAGCAAAAACCAGTAAAGATGATTCACTCTGCGGCACTGCCTACCCAATTTGACTGTGTGCTTAAACCAGTGCCTTGCTCACCATTTGCAGATGATGTTTTCTTCAGAGTAAATGGCAGTTTGGGAAACTCATAGAAACATTCCAGTGGTGTTGCAGTTTCCTTCTTTGTCTATCATGTTCCAAGCTGATTCTTTCTTTGTGATTGCTGTGCCTTTCTACCCTAGACAAGGATGTACTTACCTAGTCCTTATTCTCTTATATGGAGAAGTTTTGTCTTAGTATCTGCTGTGGAGATGCCACCTTCTCTCTTCAAGTGTCATTCCAAGTACATAATCTTGCTTAGCCAATCAAGACTATGAACAGGCAGTACCAGGCAGATTCCCTGTGATTATATAATCTGCAAGGCTCACTTTTTTTTTTTTTAATCATTCATCCTTTACATTATTTGAACTGCTCATTCTTTGCTGATTGAGCTACATTTTTGCCCATCTGAAAATAATTTGCAGAATTTATATTTCAGGAGGATGAATACTTACTCCAACGTAATCTTCCAGGGAAGCACTTATATCTCAATATATGACTCAGAACAGGATTCAAGCAAATTCTCATTAAAAAGACTTATTTTGCTGTTTAGCTGTAATAAAGTTGTGCCTTGAATTCTACTGTCTTTAGGTCATACACAAAGTAAAAGAGTAGACATTATTACTCAACATTAAACCCTACATTTATTCAGTGATTATAAGAGATTTCTTACTTATTTTAAAAATGCTGCAGTTTAACAATAGCTTGGGGTTTGCTAGTAAAGAGAAATGTGCACCTTATTTAATCCATTTTTCCAAAATTTTCTGAAACCTCCATGTATTAGGAAGAGTTTCCACTTCCTGCATTCCCTAAACCTGTGTAATTTACACAGTTGAACATAGCATTGAAGGATCTGTGAAGTGAATTACTTTGGTCTTGTGTATACACAATGGTAAAATGATGTTTTAACTTCGTTGAAATATTTTAATTTATACAGTACTGTGTGAGCAGATTCATAAAAAGAAATGTTTCCACAGAAAGAAAGCATGAACTCACATTCTTTCTCTTTTACAACAATTTCATCTTTTGAAATGCAATTTTTAGCAATTCCTCTTTTGTATAAACTCAATTTTGATCTTATCACGCATTTGTGGTCTCCTGGGTATTCTGTACTTCCCAAGATTTAATTAAGATATTTTTCTAAAGTTATACCACAATATTTAGCTTCTTTTTCAAGACAGAAAACAGTTGAGGCCTCTTAAAAGTTGGGCTGTATCATGTAGTTATATCATGCAGAGACTGGATAATAGTGTCTGTGTTTTAACTGCTGTATAAACACTGGAGCTGAGCTTCTCTAGAATCAAGAGTGAGACCAATTAAGTCAGCCAAATTCTCCTGAGAAATTACCTGCTGGGGAAGAAGGAATTGTGGTGGCTGTGTTTAAGTAAATGTCTTTAAAAGCAACACCTTTCAAATTCAGAGAAACTTGAGACATTTTCCTGCTTTGGAGAATGGGTTTGCTTACCTATGCAGGAGATGAATTTCAAGAATTGGTTATACATAGCAAAAGACCTCTAAAATTTATATGAGTGAAACCTAAAGAAAGAATAATAAATATTTTTTTTTTTATGCTGATATTAAACCAGTACTGGATTAAAGCTAGTTCTCCAAGTTATTTACTCGGGTGGTGAAAGATGGTTACCTTGCATCACTTCTGTATCCCAAATGCTAAGTACATGGTGCTCCTTGGAATACTCTCATATGATCTACTTTGCATATGAAAAATATGTATAAAGGATTTTTAAAGTCCTTCCTACTGACCCTCCATTTTTTCAAGCTGAACAATGTTTCAGTGATCTCCAAGATATTAAATAACATTTTTCCTTCAATTACAAAATACAGATATTTAGTACTGCACTCACACTTCAATACAGCTTTAATGAGTTTGTTACATGCTCATTGGCAATACCTATTGTAAATTGAAAAGTCCTCCAAACCCCATTCATGCATAACCAGCTTATAAACACATCTAAAAGTAAACACTGTTTTTCTCTTGGGCAAAGCTGCTTACAGGGTGAAGATTTTAATTCTAGATTTTAATAACAAGTCAAAGCCTTTGGAAACTTCACCATGGGCAATTTCCTTACCAGACCTTGTACTTCTACTCTTTACTTTAAAATGCAGTTAAAGCCCAAATAAGGAGCCTGAGATTGTTACCTTTAAGTCACTGCCTTTGGTGCAGTTATATAGCCAGAAAGCCAAGGCTGTAAAGAACTGGGAAAAAGAGGCAGCCAGGAAGCTTTTTAGTTTAGAACAAATGTTTTCCAAGCATAACATTTTCTCTTAAAAATGGATAATTTGCAAACAAAGACTGAACTGAATTTGATAAAGAGAGGAGTTATTTTTACAAAAAATATTCAGTAAGTGATGCAATGGAGACTGTAGAGAACTGAGAACATAGTCATAAATGTCATAAATGCTCCCTTCAGCTACAAAAGAAAATCTCTCTCCAAGATTTCTTTGTGAACTATTGTTACCAGAGCAGGTTTGTTTTCGTGGGTGTATTTGTGTTCCTTCCAGTACCTAAAGGGGCTTCAAGATATCAGGAGAGGGAGTTTTACTAGGGCAGGTAGTGATAGGACAAGGGGGAATGGCTTCAAACTGAAGAGGGCAGGTTTAGATTGGCTAGTAGGAGGAAATTCTTCCCTGAGAGGGTGATGAGACACTGGAACTGGTTGTCCATAGAAGCTGTGGATGCCCCATCCCTGGAAGTTTTCAAGGCCAAGCTGGATGGGTCTCTGAGCAATCTGGTCTAAGTGGAAGGTGTCCCTGCCATGGCAGGGGGTTGGAACAAATGAACTTTGAGATCTCTTCCAACCCAAACCACTCTGTGATTCTATTGTTGAAGCAAGTGCTTAAAGCAACCTATCTTCAATCCCAAACTGTGGCACCTTATTTAATCAAGAGTGTAAGCTATTATTTGCTCATATACTCCTTGTATCCTTTTATTTAGGTATGCAGTGAAGGTACTTGTGGACTGAGATGTGAATTCATGTGAGTAAAAATGCCAGAATCTTTAATTTCCATTGCAATTGTACTTTGAAACAGAATATCCTTTGCTGACAGCGTGTCCTTTTATAGAGGTATTCCATGCTTCTTGGACTCAAACTCATTTTTTGTTCCGACCACTGTGAGATTTGGAAATCCACTTGTGTCTTAAAGCAAGAAAATGTTTTTGTTTTATTCAAGAAAGCTTTTCAACAATGAAGTGTCAACAGATATGTTTATTCTTTTAATGATAGATTTCTCCTTTGCTTCAGTATCTCTGCTCATTGAGTTTAAAATGTAAAGCTGTTTATTATTATTATGCAAGTCATGGGATTCTTTAGAATTTAAAAGGAGGGAAACATATCAAATAGCAAAGCAACTCTTCCCAGTGCTTATCTGGCAGACTAGAGAACCATGATATTCCACTTGAATCAACTGTATAAATGAGTAGTTTAATGACAGTCATTGTGTAAGATTTGCTCATGTAGCAACTTGAGTAGTTACACAAAGAATAGAAGCTTGATGAAACAGAGTTAAGAAATACATGCCAAACCATCTTGTTTCCACATTTTTTTACATTAGTAGATGTACACTTTTTCCATAAATGGAGAAGTTTCTATCCCTTAATAAGAAGTTTAAAAGCTTTCCTTTAAATTCTAATTAAGTTTATGTATCTCTGGGAAAAATCTGGAGCCTTCTTCCTATTGAACATGTTACAAAAATGTACTTCTCCCTTGCATGCAAGTTTCTATTTGTGGACAAGCAGAACCCATAAAATGATCCAAGAAATGTGTTACTACTTGCTGAAGGGTACTTAGAAGTGGGGCTTTCACAGTCAAAAGTTTCAATATGGGATAGGATTCACCTTATCTACAAGGTCAGCAATTTATGTGCTTACATCTAATGGACATAAATAATCTGACTTGCTTTATGTGCATCTCACTTTAGGGTGAGATGTGTAGTCCATTGTAATGTTGCTGCCTAAAATCAAAAGACAAAACTTTTAACAGTGTTTAAGTGGTAAAATAAAAAGCAACTCTTTAATGAAAGATTTCATATGCAAAAATATGGCTCTGCACACATGTGATAAAGGATTTCTACAATTTTTATAAAGTTAATTAATTACTATATCGAGCAGGTCCATCCAGTAGGAGATCAGTTGCCCTGATAACCCACCCTTGGGCCAGCCCCTTGGAGTTGGTCCAGGGGCTTCTTTGCCCCATTTCTTCTTATGTCTCTTAAGTTCTGGTGTAAAACAAGATGTCCTTGTCAGCAAGTCTCTTCTTAAGTATAAGAATAAACAGAATTTCAAGAATATGTTAGTAAGGGTTAGCTTACTGTGAGAAAGGGCAGTAAAAGTCCTAGAAACCATACAATTATATATAAAAAACTACAAGGCTACAAATATATAAAAAATATATAAAAACCTAAAAAATCTTAAGCCATCAATGCCACTCCTTTGCATGGAGTATGATGAGATTCTAGTGAAAGCATCTTGGACATAGACTTTTGCAATGTAGTTGTTTATCTTTGTTCTGTCAAATCTTCCCATCTGGGCCCTGTTATTTGGAAAAAACATTCTATGAATTTCATACACTGTTGTCTAAAAGTTTCCTATGGACATAATTTTCAGCTATACATTTACAGAGCTTGCATGTTTGTAGGAATTTGGTCCTTGTTAAGGGCAAAATTTTTTCCAGTCCATGTGTTTTTTAAAATCATTATTACTTGAGGGCAGAAGGAAAGATTAGACACCAAGTGACTCCTGTAAAAAACTCTTGCCCCTCTGTTTTATCCCAAAGAATGATTCTGAACCACTCAATTTGTGGAATTGCATTCCTTTATCTAAAGATTTGGGTGGAGTCTTTCTACTCTCATTGAGGGAGACAGTATGTGAGGACTCTTGCATTCACTTTATGTATGTGTTCTGATACATTTGCCCAGAAAAATGCTTGGATAATTATGTAAAATAGAGACAGAATTTATGGCATGTGATCTGTACATAACTTTAGACTGTAGAATGTGAGTTCTATGCAATGAAGTGCTTAGAAACCAATATTTATATCTTGTATTATAAACCAAGAATTATATACTAACATTTTCAGCGATAATTTAAAATCTGAAATAAATTTAATGATGAGTATGGCATATTCATGGGCAACTGAAGAATTAAATTGAACAAATTGCTTTCCATAAAGTGTTTCCCTACTCCAACTATAAACAACACAGACACAGAAATATCTTCTTCAGAATACAAATAGGCATTTACATTAAAATTAACAGTGTAATCAGAAAGAGAGTGCAGGCCACATGGTAAATTATTCGTAATGTTAAACTTCTATGTTTGTACAGGTCTTGGCTTTTATAGGCAGCACCATTGGAGTACAGAATATTTAATTTCTGGGGAGCATACTATAGATAGATGCACATATGGGTGGGATGGGACTCTGAAAAACTTGCTGTAATGGAGGGTTCCCTGTCCAAGGCAGGGTGTTGGAATTGGATGATCTTCAAGGTCCCTTCCAACCCAAGACTTTCTATGATTTTCTCATATTTGGTTGCAACAAAGTTGATAATTATATATACATACAGCATGAAACATAGCCGCTCTGCTACTGGCACTTGTACTATAGCCCACATCTTACACTGCAGTTCCGTTTGCTGAAGACATTTTTGCCTTATTTACTTCTGTTTTCCCCCGCTCTTTCCCCTCAATAACTTGGGAATGGTTCATATTCCATAACCATGTTTTGTGTCCAAAGGCGCCACTGCTCCCACCCTCTATCTCGGGAATATCACGATGGGTGAAGGGTGGCCCAGATCCTAATGGGGTTGTGGGCCAGGGGCTGCTTTTCCTTCTGGTGGGGTGATGGACATGGCTGCCATATGGCACGGTGGGTCGGACCTGGAGTCGTGCTGCCCTGTGGTTTTTGTTCTATGTTTTCCCCCCATGTTTATTTTTGTTTTTTTTTAACTCCATTAGGCACTGTGACCAGGGCTGCCAGCTTGCTTCTCTCTCCCGTGCCGTTTGGAGCCCGGGGCTGGTGCAAGCTGTGCGAGAGCCGGAGCTGGGAGCGCTCTGGGCCGTTCCCTCTGCTGGGGTGGGTAAGCCGTGCAAAGGAGCGACCCCCGCCCAGCCCTCGCCGCTTTCTGCCGCTGCCTCGGAGTTTTGGGTGCACTTTAGCTCAGCATCCCACACCTGCCAGGACCCCCCTGCTGCTTCTGCCACCGCTTTGGGGCAGCGCTACACTTTGCTTTGCCACCCCTGGGGCTTTGCTGGCCTCTGCTGTTCCAGCCCACGGCGCTGAGGCTCCTGCTACAGCCCAGCTCGGCACGCGGAGGGGCTGAGAACGGGGAGCCGCCTCCTCCCTGTCCCTGCCCCGCCCGAGCCGCCATGGCCG